>JAJJMA010213317.1:12047-47128 GCA_023529015.1 Papaver nudicaule | reverse complement strand
TTCTGATGAGAATGAACTTGAGTTTGCTTCTTCCTATGAGGGTAATGATGAGATACAAGCAGCTAATGGTGAAGGTATGCTCATTTCTCACACTGGTTGCACTGTTAAGTATACACCTAAGTCTACTTTTAACTTGAGCAATGTTCTGTTAGTGCCTAAAGCCTCACAAAATCTATTATCTGTTCACAAGTTTACTAAGGATAACAAATGTTCTATCACTTTTGATGAACATGGTTTCTGTGTGAAGGCTATATCCAATGGGAGGATACTTTTGGAAGGCCCACAGCATAATGGACTTTATCCAATGACATTCAACAATGGAGCTAGTGACAAACTATTGTCTGAGAAGTCTATTTCATCAACTCACCTCAATAAAGCTTTCTCTGCTGTGTGTCCTGTTACTGCTGAGGTTCTACACAAGAGATTAGCACACCCTAGTTTTACTACTATGAAGCTTATCTGCAATATTATGTCTCTACCAAATGTAATAAAGACACCTATATTCTGTCATGATTGTCAGCTTGGGAGAAGTCACAAGTTAGCTTTTTCTCCTTCAACACATAAAAGTACTAAGCCTCTGGAGCTTTTACACTTTGATTTGTGGGGTCCAAGTCCTGTAAAATCAAAGTCTGGGTACAGATATTATGTGAATATAATTGATGATTTTACAAAGTTTTGTTGGATTTTTCCTTTACATGATAAAGCTGAGTTTAAAAGTGTCTTTTTCAAGTTCAAAGCTCAAGTAGAAAATCAGTTTTCTTCTTCAATTGTTGTGGTCAGAACAGATGGAGGAGGAGAGTTTTTACACAGAGAGTTGACTAACTTTCTTTCTTCTAATGGTATTGTGCATGAGATCTCTTGTCCTCATACTCCAGAACAGAATGGAGTTGCAGAATCCAAACACAGACATCTCCTGGATATTGGCAGGACTTTTCTCATTCAATCTGGTTTGTCCTCTTCATTTTGGGTAGATGCTTTTACTGCTGCAAACTACACTATCAACAGACTTCCAGCTAAGTCAATTGGTAATATCTCTCCTTTTGAAGCTTTGTTTCATAGGACACCAGATTACTCTTTTTTGAGATCTTTTGGATGTCTCTGTTTTCCATGGATTAGGCCTTACACTGATAATAAGCTGCAACCTAGAAGTACCAAGTGTATCTTTATTGGTTATAGTATTCAACATAAAGGTTACAGATGCATGGAACTGTCTAGTGGTAAAGTGTACATCTCTAGACATGTTACTTTTCAAGAAACTGAGTTCCCTTTGAGATCTTCAATTCAAACTGTTGCAGAAGATATTTTGCCATCTGAGTCATCATCTAAATCCCTTATCTCTTTGGAGAATTTTGACAGACCAGAGTCTACTATTCATATACATCCTACTGTCACTACTATTACACCTACTTTGCCTGTTTCAGTTGTTCAACAACCATGTCCTATGTCAGATACTAGCTTACTTTCTTCTTCAGTACCAATAGTTTCTTCCACTGAGCACAACATGGTTACAAGAAGCAAGAGAGGAATTTTCAAGCCAAAAGTTTACTCTTCTAAACATTCATTGTCTGCAAAAGTCATTTCATCTCTTGAATCAATCACACCTACTTGTTTTAGTCAAGCTTGGAAAATTCCCTCATGGAGAAAGTCATTGATAGCTGAGTACACAGCTTTGGAAGCAGCAGGAACTTTCACTAGAGTTCCTTATACTGGTCAAAATCTAGTAGGGTGTAAGTGGGTATTTAAGAAGAAGGTTAATTCAGATGGTACACCAGATAAAGATAAATCTAGATTGGTTGCCAAGGGATTTCATCAGAGAGAAGGTCATGACTTCACTGAAACCTTTAGCCCTGTAGCTAAGCCAACTACTATTAGAATTGTGCTTTCCATTGCAGTTAATTTTGATTGGCAGGTCAAGCAGCTAGATGTCAGTAATGCTTTCATCCATGGAGATTTAACTGAAGATGTATACATGACACAACCACCTGGCTTTGTTGATCCAGATCATCCTGACTATGTCTGTAAGCTGCACAAGTCACTTTATGGTCTTAAACAAGCTCCAAGAGCCTGGTATGAGAAGCTGATGAATGTTTTACTCTCCTATGGCTTTACACCTTCAACAGCAGATACTTCATTATTTGTTCAGAAAGTTGGAATCAGAATCACCATCTGCCTTGTCTATGTGGATGACATCATACTCACTGGTAATTCTAAAACTTATTGTGATGAGTTGATAGTTTTGCTTCAGTCTCATTTTCCTATTAAAGACTTAGGTCCCATTCATTACTTTCTGGGACTGCAAGTAAAGAGGAATGCCAAGTGCTTATTTTTATCTCAAACAAAATATGCTCTGGATTTGTTGCAAAGGTTTGATATGCTAGGAGCTAAACCCTGCACTTCTCCTGTTCCTGTCAGTTATAAGCTTTTAGCTAAATCAGGAACACCACTTGAAGATCCAACTCCTTATAGGTCTTTAGTGGGTGCACTTCAATATCTTACATGGACTAGGCCAGAGATTTCTTATGCTGTTAATCAGGTTTGCCAACATATGCAAGTTCCAACTACAGATCATATGGTTGCTGCTAAAAGGATACTGAGATATATTAAAGGGACACTGGATCATGGCTTGTTGTTTACTAAGGGTCTGACTGCTCTGCATGGTTTTAGTGATGCTGATTGGGCTGGGGATCCTGACACAAGGAGGAGCACTGGTGGCTATTGCATTTTCTTTGGCTCTAATCCTATTTCATGGTCTAGCAAAAGGCAAACTACAGTGGAAAGATCTTCCACTGAGGCTGAATACAGAGGTTTAGCTAACTCCACAGCTGAGGTAATTTGGCTCTGCAAACTGCTCATAGATCTGCACATCTTTTTGCCAGAACAGCCAACTATATTTTGTGATAATTTGAGCACTATTTCTTACTCTTCCAATCCTGTGTTTCATACTAGAATGAAACATTTAGCTATTGATTACAACTTTGTGAAGGAGCTGATACAAGCTAAAAATGTGAAGATTTCATATGTCTCAACAATGGATCAAGTTGCTGATATTTTCACAAAAGGTCTGTCAGGTCCAAGATTTGCTACTTTGAAGGACAAGTTGAGAGTTCTGCCGGCAGCCCACATCAACTTGCGGGGGGCTAATAGCGGTAGCTGATGACTGACTATCAGAGTCGTCCATCTCTTGGGTCATCCTGACCATTGATTCTTCTTTTGACAGCTGTTCTCTCCAGCCTGTCTTAACCGACATCTGTGTCTGTATTTCATTTAAATACTGTTTACTGTTTTGTCGGTGATGTAATGATTTTCTTGTTTTCATTTCATTTTCTCTTTCTTTCTGTGTCTGAACTCAGTTCCATTAATGGTTCATTATTGAACTTCTCTTTTACTCATAGATCACTTTCAGTGATTCTATTAAGATGGACCACAGAAGATATTTTCGTAATAACCAAGTCCAACTAAGAGATAAAGGAGTCAGAGTTTAACCCATGTAAAATTCCAGAAGAATATCCACGTGGACGGTTCGGGAACCGTCCTTCTGAATTCCGACCAGATACATCGAATCTGTGGTTCACGTACATGTACATGTACAAATTGATGTTTTGGAACTCAGGAGTGAAATCCGGAGTCACTATTCACGAACCGGTTCGGGAACCGCCGTTACTCAGAATTAGGGTTTAACTGGATCCGCAGGAAGTTCTGGGCTGGGCCAGTACTTAGACGTGTTATACGCCCTCAACTATAATCCACTGGACTCTTGCTCAAGAGTACTCCTTTAGATTCACCCATATCCTTCAAGTGATTTGCAAGCAAACCATTGCTGTGGAAAGATGGTATCGAATCTATCTCATGCATTCTTGTAACCTTAGTATTCGTGGGACAAATACCAACATAACACATGGTTATGTAGACAAGAATACGATCTCAATCACTATTAGTATCTCTACTAAAGTAGCCGACTATTTCGAAAGATAAAACAAGTAGAATAGAAGAACATCCATAAAGTCATGACTTCTACTAACCTTTTGTCGATGAAGAATAATTGGTGTCTTCTTTGTCTCCACAGTCTTCATCTTCAAGGTCTCTACTACTTTGTCTATATCCCAATTCTGAAATCTAAACTCTAGTAGGCTAAATCAAGATTGTGTTTTGACACCTAAAACTGACAACTAGCTTGACATACCAACGCTAGTGGTTTTGACCGGACAATGCCCTAACAATCTCCCCCTTTGTCAATTTTAGTGACAAAACCAATTTACATATGGATTCAAAAGATATACAATTAAGTATTAACCAGATGTATCTTGATTTCTTGAATTCTTCAACTTCTCCCTTGAGTCTTGATGTGTTCTTTTAACTCTTGTTGAAAAAACCGTAGACAGCACCTACAACATATCCAGCTCAAACAACCACAAAGGTATGCTCAAGCTTACATGGGTTAATATGCTAATCCCACATGTTGTTTGTGTAAAGAGTAAGAATCTGAGCAAACTTTAAAGTCCGTGTATCAAAACTTTTAAAGTGATTCTACTCATACCTGATACGAAGCTTCTTCTTAACTTAATTACTCCCCCTTACTTGATACTTTGAAAAAGTACAACAAGTAAGCACATGATGTTCTCCCTCTATGGTTGTGAGCCACAAGAACAAGAACCATATGTATTCTCCCCCTATTTGTCACAAAAATATGACAAAGTAGTTTGAGACTAGGGTTTCAAACCTGTAGAGATAGGTCATGTTAAGACTAGCATTCAAGTTTAAGATGACATAACTAGGAAATCATAATGAGGTTTTCTAAGTTGATTCATCTTTGGAGAAATATAGACGCACTTTTCTCCTATATTCCACATCCATGCTCCCCAAAAAGATTTGTTATTAAGCGCAAGCTCATTTGAGAACTCTCCCCCATGTGGATTTTGATTCCCATTTTGGTAGATGCTCTGTAAGTGTTTGTCTTGAGTTCTCTTTAAAAGCATTGGTTTATGTAGGGGTTGGCTCTCTTTGAGCTCTTTTAGTCCTGTCGGTAGTCATGTCGGTAGTCCTGTGTAAAATCAATGTATTCCTACTTTGATTTCATAATAAGTTTGATCTAAAATCATTCTATCAACATGAGTTAAGGAGTAACACCTTATGAATATAGCTTTTTTTTTTCTTGAATGGTTTGTTAAATTTCCTTGCCAACTAACACCTTGCCATTTGTAAAATGCCGGTCCCAAGCCCGGATAAAGGAAGAAGGGAAAGGAGAAATTTTTCTCTTGTTTTCGTTTTCAGATTGTAAAGAATTTTATTGGTGGAACTCCAATCTGGGACCTTGCTGGTGAAACACAAAACTGCAGGTATTCATATACTTTGACATGGTTGCTCTCTTTAAATTCGTTCACTACATGTTTTGTTTTCCCTAACTCTGTCATTGTTTGTTTGCGCAGGCAAAATTGGATCCTGGGCTTGATGTATGATACAGTCGTATGCATGAAGTGTTGATTTCAAAAGGCATCTTCAGATTGCTTCTTGCTGCTTACATTTATAATAGAGTTAGTGTATTAGAAAATGATGGTGTAAGAGCATGTCTGGACTACTTGACTCTTTTAACTCATATGTGAAACTTAGTGTCATTGTGGATATGTATTTATTATTCAGTTGGGAATTCTTTTCAAGTTCATTTTAAGGTCAACTTCCTGAGTTCACCTTCTTAATTATTGAAGTCACGCTAACTGTTTACAAATTTGCAGGATGGGAAGATCTTGAAAAACAAAATACAGTATTTTGAAGGAACGGAGTTGGATATAGGATATATATGTCCATATATATTTCATTACGAACCAGAGGAACCATATTTCTGTAAGCCTTTTGTTTACACAAAATAGGGCTGATGATAATTCCTTCTGTTTTCACATTGTTTTGCTGGACAGTTAGTATCTGTAGTTCGTTCTCTCAGATGTGTGCTTTTTCTAACATTTAGTTATGTACTTGTCAGGAACTAGATGATCCACTTATCCTAATCCATGAGGAAAAACTCTCTAGCATAAATTCTGTGGTGAAAGTCTTAGAACTGGCTCTAAAGGTGATCACTCTCTTTATGGGTATATGCTTTAATGCGTGACTTGGTAATAACTTTTCATATAATGATAGCCTAATTTTTTTTTTTTTTTTGTCCACTTTTTTGTGATTTCAGAGCTTTTCTCATTTTTGTTTGTTATATCAGAGCAAGGTCGGCGGGTTGATTTGGAGTCTCGTGGCTATGTCTATTTTTTGAGAGGAAGGTATGTCCTATTGCTGCTCTTCAACTTTTGGAGTTGTGAAATAGTGTACTATTGGTCTTTGCCGAATGAACTTTAGTAAATCAACTGGATTATCATACATTGAAATTATTTTGGTTATTTTTATGTCCCTTTAGGACTGAGATTGGAGGTGTGAGGAGTTATATTACTTGATCTTGGGAATATATATTTTTTGATGTCCAAGTTGCGTTCTAGTGTTGATGTCAATGATACTACATGTGTGGTTTGAAGGAGAGACAGGTAAGATGATTTCTTCCTTCTACCTTCTTTTGAGTGAGTTTGTCGAAAAGAGATTTGTTGCAAGTATACCCAGTTTTGGAGTTTTGGATAATGATTGTGTCGCCGTTTTTATTATGCAGGCAAATGCCATGCAGTATTTACAGATCCAGAACATTCTTTCTGATCCACTCATGAGACAGGTATGTGAACCATCAGCAACTCATCTAATTTCGATTTCGGCAATCATTTGCTAGATTTTTACTTGCACTTATCATGCTAGATGATCTTGAAGAACTTCAATAGATTCAAATTTTGTTTATTGCCATAGGAACTTAGGCAGGTATCTTGATACATCTCTTTGAATGTTTGTTTCAAAGTGGTCACTTAATTGATGCTAAACTAGAGTTGATGGTGGCCTTTGTCAAAGTGGGACAAGGAAGTAGCACCTGATATTCTTTGAGACAACATTTTTATTGACATAGGAGCTTGTCGTCTGTGTATGATAGGTGTTGAGAGACTTCCAAGAAATCCCAAATGCTGCAGAGAGTCATCTGAAGAGACCTGAGGTGATTGAAAAGGTCCAGCTGGTCAGTGCTGGGATTGTACAGATCAATATGAATATGTATTGGAGAATGGTGATAATATTATAGGTTTGAAATCACTGGATTAGGATGACCTGACATTGCAGAATATCTGTCGTTGCAGGCTACCGTAATCCAGTTTTTTTTTTTTATTTACAGGTACTAATTTTGTAACTGAAAAGTATGTAACATATTTATGACAAAAAAGATATTGACACATGTCAGTTTATCAATGGTTAGTTAAGTAGTATTAAAACTTGTTACAAAATCTTATGTGATAACTACAACCGTCACAAAAAGAAGACAGATGTCGCTTTCTTATTAGTCATTTAAATTCTGTGAGCTCTGTTACAAAATTTTGTATCACAATTTAAACCGGAACATATGAATACATGTGTTGCAACCTGATTGGTCGATTAAATTCCGTTAGATACGTTACAAAATAATGTGTAACAATCATGTTATTTTAGTGGTCAATTGAAAACACATGTCATTTTCTTAATGGTCAATCGAATTATTTTAATATTGTTACAAAATATTATATCACAAGTACAACCATAACAAAGTTATTGTGATGGAATGTATTTATAATATTAATTATATATTAATTAGTTTATGTTATGGATGTAACTATCACATTAAAACTGTGACACTAAATATAACACCGTATTTAGCACAGTTATAATCCATAACAAATATTTTCAGTGATGGATATGTTTCATAACAAAACCTTTAAAATGGTGTAGTGTGGTGTTATTCAATAAAGAACAACATACAAAGCCTAACTTGGACAAACAATTTAATGTATCCAGTTTTCCTTTGTTTATAATCTCTTTTCCTTAGCCTGATTTTTGGAAAAGAGTATATGATTTCGAGTTAGGTTCTCTCCCTTTGATATTTGGAGGAGTTACATCTTCATCAACCAGAATTCTCTTCATTCTACTTCCTGTCATGCTGTACTTTCTTGATATTTCAGAGCAAGAAAGCAAGAAGAACACTTGAATGAATTTATCTTTCAGGTGTTATGGTATTTATAAGTATATAATACCAGGAAGGATTGACTCAAATATTGCACACCCAGAGTCCCATTGGGTTTGCATTCTAATAATTTGAGTAGTTTTCGAAAACGAGAAGTCTCATTTTTTCGTAAAGAAAATATGATGCCGACTGGTGGATAAATGTTGCTTTAATGAGTTTTACATTCAGAAAACACCTTTACACGGTTCGCGAATTGATTCACAAACTAGTTGGGTCTGAATACTTATATTTCTTCATACCCAAAAGCCCAGGTTTATGGACTTAGTGTTTTCTGTAGTATGGAGAGTCCATATGTTCCTCATTATAGTTTTTCCATGGTCAGAAGCCATTAATCACTTGAATGGTTTTTCCAAGTGGTGCTGGGCAGATCAAGAAGTTATTCTTGTTTTAAAGCTTTCAAGATATTGAGGTTGGTTTCTTAATGGAGTGGTTGTCCTGTTCGGAGACTTTCCTTGTGAGGATAAAGAAGTCATCTTAGCCCACTGTTGATCATCATGTCTCCGTTTTTCAGTAATATTTCTGCCATTTTTCATGGGTGAAGGCGATCTCTTGTAGGCTTTATTTCTAGGGATCACCCGTGGATTAGGCCTGCAGAGTTCAGACACGTTTTTTAGTACAAGGTTTAACGTGTGTTGCAGCTGATCAAACTACTTGTCCTTCTTCTGACTGTTACAATCTTTTTGGTGGTGTCCTCTCTTTTTACAGATTCGACATGTAATTTCATGTCATCTACCACCATCTTTTGTATTCTGCTTGTCACTGTTGTTATCTGAAGAGTCAGATAATATAGTCACTACGTTCGTTGTGACTGAAGGTTTTGACTTCTTTTTTCTTAGTGACTTTAGAAGATACAATAGCTCTTTCTGATGCAGATGAGACATTTGGAGTGTGCAGATTTTGTATTTCATCCCTTTTTGAAGTCTTTTCTGATTTACTGTGGATTTTAGACAAATCCATAAGTTTCAGATTTTCTTCTTCAAGCTCTCTGCATCTTTTCTGAGCATTAGTTAAGTGATTTTCTACATCTCTTTTACTGATGAGAATTTTTTGAATCTTCAAATCGTGTGCTTCCGCAATTTGTTGTTCACGATTTTGACTCAGACGAAGAGCAATTTCTAAAGAAAAAATTCTTTCTTTTGAGTCTCTGAGTTCTTGGGAAACAATTTCCAATTTATGAAGTTGTTGTTCTAGGAGTTCTGACAATGAGCATTCAAGAATGAGTGCATCATTGAGATCACTTAGACTTTGAACATATTTTTCTCCCAGAGACACGTATTTCTCTTTTGTTCAATATTGAGATCTCTGGGTGTAGGATCGTTTTGGGTTACTGCAACTTTTATGAGATTACCAGAATTTGTTCCAATCTGTTGAAAAACAGATGGAGTGTATTTCTTTGGAGGAGATAATCCCAAAGACCTTGAGTAGTCAAAGCCTGATCCTTTCATTTTGACGTTATCTCACAAACCACAATGAACACGGACAATTATGTCTTTTATGTGTTCACCTGCTCTGATACCAATTGAAAAAGCAGGGATACCGAAATACTACCAACTTTTCGTTTGGGCTCGTGAGACTTATGGTCAGATCTGGACGATCTCAAAAATCAATATCCAAATCTGTTTATCCTGAGTTTGGATCACAAGGGATCAGTCCGACGCAAGACAAGGTCTTGGTAAATCCGTTGGATGGATTGGGGACAACAATTAGGTTAACAAGAACCTACTTCTTGTGTTTGCTTAAATTATATAATCAGAGAATATAATGCGGAAAGTAAAGCACACAAGACACTAGAGATTTTTTTAACGAGGAAACTACGACCTGTAGAACAACCGCGGGACCTCGTCCAGATTGAACACCGCACAATACAAACTTTCTACAAACGAACTGGCTATTGTCGCACTGCAAGCGAACTGGCTATTGTCGCACTCCTTACGTCTCTAGATCCCCCACAGATCGTCAAGCACTTGATTCCCCCAGCTGACGTCCTTTACATGCCTAGGAGTTGCTTTAACCGCTGTTAAAGGCTTGTGTCAATAATTCCGGCTTTGCAACCTCAATTATCAAATGTATATTTGAAATGTCCTCAATCAGTTTGACATACACAAAGTAACTTCCTTCGGATTGCTCCAGGTCATACGAAAATCTACTTACAAGATTGGGGTTACGCTGAAAACCTAGTAATCATTGCCAAACTTGTCTCTACCTCAATTCTAAAAAGAATCACTTAAGAAACGTATACAATTGGAGCTAACTGGGTCTTACAACACGTCGTGCAGCCTTGCGTTGCTTCCTTAAAACCCTGCAGTTGCGTATCAGTTCTTGAATGGCCTTATAGCAGAAGAGAAGGACCGTAGAATAGACAAGAACGTAATCAGGCAACCAAGGTTACAGGTTAATCCGATAACAACCATAGATGTACGTTATCTCCTACCTGTACTTCCCAACTCTCAAGAGAAGTCTTTATAGTCTTTAGATAAATCCAACAGAGGAACTGCTACCTAATAGAGGATGACTATACCACAAGAAGCTTTCACCTAAGTGAAAAGAGTTTACGATCAATTCCACAGAGAAACTTCAGGTATGCTTGATGCTTATAGGTTTTCGTCCTGAAACCCTCTATTTATAACACCCAATAAGATAGGTTGCTTAGGAATAAAGCAACTAGTTACTTGTTCCACAAGTTTAGCAAGTTCCCGTGTAAAACGAACCCGTTACTTGACTTGCACAAGTAACCTAGATTTATCTTAATTGGAAATCTTTATCATTTATCTGCCAAGTGTTTTGTTATCTCAAAAACACTTCAAGATTGGTATCCAACAAACCAGAGATAATCTTTATCTTATTGACTCATTGAGAATCGTTAGATGGACCACATAAGATATTTTCGTGATAACCAAGTCCAACTAAGAGATAAAGGAGTCAGAGTTTAACCCTTGTGAAATTCCAGAAGAATATCCACGTGGACGGTTCGGGAACCGTACTTTTGAATTCCGGCCAGATACATCGAATCTGTGGTTCACGTACATGTACGTGTACAAATTGATGTTTTGGAACTCAGGAGTGAAATCCAGAGTCAATGTTCACGAACCGGTTCAGGAACCGCCGTTACTCAGAATTAGGGTTTAACTGGATCCGCTGGAAGTTTTGGGTTGGGCCAGTACTTAGACGTGTTATACGCCCTCATCTATAATCCACTGGACTCTTGCTCAAGAGTACTCCTTTAGATTCACCCATATCCTACAAGTGATTTGCAAGCAAACCATTGCTATGAAAAGATGGTATCAAATCTATCTCATGCATTCTTGTAACCTTAGTATTCGTGGGACAAATACCAACATAACACATGGTTATGTAGACAAGAATACGATCTCAATCGTTATTAGTATCTCTACTAAAGTAGCTAACTATTTCGAAAGATAGAATAAGTAGAATAAAAGAATTTCCATAAAGTCATAACCCCTACTAACCTTTTGTCGATGAAGAATAATTGATGTCTTCTTTGTCTTCACAGTATTCGTCTTCAAGGTCTCTACTACTTTGTCTATATCCCAATTCCCGAAATCTAAACTCTAGCAGGCTAAATCAAGATTGTGTTTTGACACCTAAAACTGACAACTAGCTTGACATACCAACGATAGTGGGGTTGACCGGACAATGCCCTAACATAATCACGTACAATATTGATCATAAATCATGTGTCTGCTAACTAGAGCGACGAACCATATTTCTGACTATGACTCAAACCAACTTAGTTGTACATTGAAGATGAACGAATTCAAACTTCAAACTGAGAATATCAAACTCATTAATTCGTTGAAGCACAAATCAAAATTGTAGAGTTTGAACTTCGAAAATACGCATTCTGAAATAAACATTTTTAGGTTTCGAAATCTACATATTGTTTGGCAGAAACCACATTAAGGTTTCGGATCCTAAAGTTCATATATGACCAGAACCGAATCAAAGTTCCCAAATCAAGTTTCCACATAGCGAAACCAAAGTTAGTTTCGAACTTTAGATTTTTTTAACAAAACCTTGGTTAAGGTTTCGAAACAAGAAACACATATTAGTCTCGTCGCAAATGTTTGGTGTCAAACTTGAGAGTCCATGTGGTCAAGAGACGTTAAAGCATAATACCTTTTTGTCCTTGACGCACAGGTTATATTTCCCGGTTCACATAAACCTTTAGGAAACCCCAGGGTCTTTTCGACCTTTTAGAACTCACATGGTCAAGACACATTGGTCTCGATTCTCAAGTCACTATTAGCCAACAAATATCGTTTCGAACTCATGTTCTCTCATTGGTCACATTTTAAGTTTTGGACCGAATAGCTCATGGATGCGAAAACCAGATTATGGTTTCGAAATCAAAGTTTGGTTTTACCAAAACCTACATTGAGGTTTCGACCTCTGAAAATCCATAAGATTAGATAACAAGAATATGGTTTCGAAATCTAAGAGTGTGATATGGCATACAAGATGTTCATATATCAAGAATCAAATAAATGATTCAGAACTTCAGTAATCAGAGCCAAACCATGACGTAGTATTCGAACTGAGAACATCAGTATATCGAGTCTACACAACATAAGTGTGAGTCGCGATCCCTCTTACATTTAGCTCATACAAGTACATGTTAATCAATCCGACAGAGTCAGACTAGGTAAGTAGAGACACAATACTGTGATGGATTAAATCTCGTAATACCACCGAGACAACATCACAACTGCTATATCCATCTCGAAGGTTTTAGGAAAAACCTTATTACTTAGAGACGGAGAAGAAAAGAAAGCTCTAAGCAATATGGAACGTCATAAATACAACAACAATATCGCAAGCGATAAATCGAAGTTATATCTTAAGACACACTGATCACAAGTGATCAAGTCATAACGTAAATCTCAAGCATTAAGTTATGTTTTTGTTTTTGGTAGCACAAGTAAAAGATAATGGATGATGAAGCCGGATGTCTTCGTTTGGTCTTCAGTCTTCTTCAACTCTTCAAATAGTGATTCTAAATCCTACCAAAATCTTCCAGAACCTAAAGCTAACTCAATGATGACCTTACCTAATGTATGTTGTTTAGCGGTCGAGTTTGATCACTAAAATTGACAACTAAGCTTGACATACCAACACTTATTGAGGTTGACCGATCCATGCTCTAACAGCTTTAATTTGATTTTAGGGTTTATGGATTTTTGAGAAGTAGAGGAGAAGAAGAGAAGAAGATGAAGAAAGAGATGAATTTTTTTACATAAATTTGTGCAATTTTTTGATTAGGTATGTATTAAGGTTTTAATTAGTTGAAGGATATTATGTTAATTTCTCGTTTTTGAGGGTTACTTAATCATTTCACGCTTTTTTGTTCCACGTAAGAGGGATAACAATTTTTCTAGAGGGTAAAGCAGGGTTCTTAATTTAACCCGGTCATATATAGACAAAGAGGTCTAAGGCCAGTTCCTATGGGACAACAAAAACACAGTTTATCAGTGTTTTGGCTAGCTATGGACCCATCACCCCAAACAACGTTGCAAAGTTGCAACGTCAGACAGAAATAGTATCGTCGATGGAAATGCCATCGACAGATACAATTTCCATCGACGTCGATGGAATTCATGTCGGCGACTGTATTTCCGTCGATAAGATCAGGCTCATCCAACGGCCTATATTTGACTCCCCAATTCTATATAAACTCAAACTTGGTCTTCACTTCATTCACTCACAACTTAGTTCGATATTTCTGAAATCTTCTCTCGACTTCATCCGATTAATCGATTTTTTTTGTAAATGTCCAATCCATCATCTTCCCAAGCCGCTCGGTCATCACATTCACCTCCACCATCTTCTCCTCCAAACTTTATTTTACTCGGTACTCCTCCGGCATCACCTAAATTTCGAAGCGTAACGGGAAAATTAGTCCATAACTACTACTACACTGAACCTTCATCGAAAACTCCTCCTTCATTCACTCCTCCTCCATTTGAGAGATTATATCCTACTCCTCCTAGACACTATGGTAACCCAACAGTTAAGCGATGCAAACCTTCCACAACTTCTTTTTCGTCATCTAAAAAAAAACTGCACCGAAAAAACCAGCAAATCCTCTACATTCATTACCAGATGCACCAAAACCTCGTCCTAAGTTTACGTGGGATGAAGATTTATGTCTCTGTACAAACTATATGATTTTCTATCCCACCCCGGACAATATAAAACGAAATCGGGTTAAAGTAAATGAACCAATGTTGTGGATTACTGTCACTGCAGAATTCAAATTAGATAGAAGTACTTTCAAAGTTGTGCGTGATCTGAATACGTTGTGGTCGCGTTGGAGCAAAATACACCAAAGAGTCCACGATTTTATGCACATGGGGAGAATGATCAAAACACATCATTTTCCGGGAGATACCGATGATGAAAATCATGGCAGGACTTAGAAGGAATGGCAACACTGTAAAGGAAAGAAATTCAAGTACGAACGATATTACCGTGTCCTCAAAACTTTTCTTGTTAATCGTTATGTGGGTTGATGAGAAGAGTTCGTCGAAGACAGTATTAAATAAAGTGTCTTATGTTCTGGCCTAACGCAGTCCTTTATCTTTGGTAAAGGTCGAACTACCGCAACAACGGGCGCCTGACCTTTACCAAGATAAATGACTGTGTTAGGCCAGAGCATAACAAAGGCTTGTTTTATGTTGCATTGCACCGATGCAAAACCATCAACGTGGCAATGGTACACGATAAAACAACGAGCATTGCAAATTTTATTGTGTACCATTGTCATGTGATGTTTTTGCTTGTGCAGGATTTGTTCGGCCGATTCAACGACTTCAGTGCTAAGATTTTCAACCCAGTTTTTTTTTTTTTTTGCATCGCATTGATGCCAAAACATAATAAGGTAATGGTAGGGGAGAAAACAACAAGGATTGCAAGTGTTTTCTCCCCTACCATTACCTTATTATTTTTTGGCATGTGCAGGAGGATTTGTTCATGGGCACATTCAACGACTTCAGTGCAAGGATTTTCAACAGTTACGTTAAGCCCCTTCGTGGATAGAAAAGCCGAGTACATCGTTTATTTGAAATTTAAATTATATTACATTACATAATTAAAGCCGATTTTGTTTTTGTAGTTATGTTTGTTCTAGCCCACCTAGAAAAATCCTGGTAGACTTTGTCTCAATACGCGGTAGCAACTCCATAATGCAAACACCCTTCGTTGCTCTAAATTATAGAGGGTTGATGCCATAGCTTCCTGCAGATTTACAAATTAAATTATGAAGTAGCCATACAAAATCAACAAAAAAAATTTAGAATACAAAAAAAATACTAACGACTTGTTCTTCATCCCATCCCCATTGTTCTTCGGCGACTTGATGCACGTAATTTCCAAGTATACGACAATCATTCAGGATCCTTCCAATTCTGACTCTTGTGACAAAACTCGTATGCCTGCCAAAACCTGCATGCCTAAACTCTTGTGCGTCTGGTACACGAACGGAGACGAAAGCATTGATAAGAGCAAGATCATCATCGGCTTCAGTAAACTGCGAACCCATATTGATTTGATTGTTTTTTTTTTTTAAATATGTTTATATAGAAAGGATTCCAATATTCATCGTATTTCTTAGAATTTTTACAGCATCATATTTCTTAGATATTTTACATCATATATTTTCACTAACTTAAAGGGGCTTGTTCTCTAGGTTCCATAGGAATCTAATACATAAAAATCGAGTTGGAGAAAAATCTCTGCCTATCTTCAAACACTTGTTTATCTTCTTCAGGAACTTCAGTTTGTTGCTCTCTCACTATCTTTGAACCCTTATTGAATTTTTTCAACTGAAGCAACTTCCATTCGATATGTTCTTTTTATGATTGTCCTGGATTTTTTCCAGTTTTAATAATTTTCAAGTTACCTTTCGGTTGCACTTTCATATTTTGTTTGCCTTTTGCTTGAACTCTCAAATTTTCCTTGCCTTTTGCTTGAACCCTTCTTTGCCTTCTAGCTAGAACCTTGACCTAGTTCATTTCCAAAACTTGAATTCTCCTCTGTTTTTTGGATTCCTCTATTTTTTTGTATCCCTCGCAGTATCTTTTTTCAGCCGCCTCTCTTACAACTCCGGACCAGTCAAGAAATTTGGATGTTTCTCCCATTTTCAAAACAGAGTGAAAAAGAACGGAAGAGAGTAGGAAAAGAACCAAACAGAGTAGAAAAATTTTGGTGTGATTTTTGATTCAAGTTTTACCGCATTTTACAGCGGTAAAATTCAAAAATATTACCGTTTGTAGATGGAAAAACCATCGACGACGGAAATTCCATCGACATCGATGGAAAAACTGTCGACACCACTGCCCCATTTTTAGTTTGCTAGTCCACCTAGAATTGCAAAGGGGCACATTTTCTAGGTTCCATAGGAACCGACCTAAAACAACATTAATTCTACATTCAAAGAGTGTTACACAAAGGAATATTTTTTTTGGTGAGCATTTCCAATGCTCGGTCCTACATATAACCTTTACTTAATGTGTTTTTTTTTTTATAGGAAGAAATTATCTTATTTAAGCAAAAGCAGAGGAGTTATCCTTTGCCAATAAAGCAGTTACAAAGTCTGGAAAAGCATCAGAAACTTCAAGATGTACCTTGTTTTGCCTAGTGAACCTAGAAATAGCGTTTGCGACTTGATTGTCATCTCTACTAACAAAAGAAAAATTGCAGAAATTAAAAGCTTGAGCAATATGCTTTATTTCCTTGATTATGTTCCTTGCATCCCAATGAGTAGTAGGAGTCCCATCCGTGATTGCTTGGATCACAACTTTTGCATCTACCTCAATTAAAATGCCGTCTAGTCCTTTACTTCTTGCCCATAAGAGTGCTTCTTTGACAGCCATGCACTCTGCCTCTTCCGGGTTCAATGCTCCATCTGCATACGTCCCTTTGGCTCCCTGAAAAACACCTGCATCACATCGAATAACCATTCCGGTTCCAAACTCATTAGTAACATAATCGAATGAGGCATCTAAGTTAATTTTGAGGATGCCTAATGGTGGTGCTTTCCACTGTGATATGTGATGCGTGTCGAATCCGCACAAATATACTTAAGCTCTAAACCTTCACAATATATGATAATATAATATAATGGTAAGAACAAGTTCGTCCACGAAGAGGTAATGGTTTGTTATTTCAATGTTTGAATCCTAAAGTAACCAAGGGGGGGATGTTTGTTGTTTTAAAAACTAAAAGTAAAATAAAATAAAAGCAAATAAACAAGACGCAAAGAGTAATATGAAGTAATCAAGAGAGAGGAATATTGGTTAAGGGTTCATCTTAAATTGCTTAACATGCATATGAATAATATATGGAGTTTCAACTAGTTCTATCATCATCAAAAGCCCTAGAATACATCATCGCGAAAATATTCCGAAATTTCCTAATGTCATCACACACCATAACGATGAATGTGTGAATACTACGTAGAGAATAACTCGACACCATGAGTAATCGAGTTCAACTCTCTAAGAGCACTAAGTTTTGTGAAATAGGCTAATCAATGCAATGAACCACCATGAATGGCTCATTCAACAAAGGTTGTATCCTACATATGACTCTCGAAGCTATCACCACCTCAATAATCATATTGTGCTACTTATGAATAGGTTCTTCAACTATTTCGTATCTCCAAACCTAATTCTAGCAATAGGTATAAACATAATCTAACTCAATTGGCCACTTGAATCAAAAGACATTCAACCTTAGTGTAATACATCAATCATACACTCATACGCATAGTAGAATAAAATCGATAATGAAAAGAATAAGTTCAACTCCATAATTAATCAAAACATGTCTTGCAATTTAGAGACTACATCCTCAACCAATAATAAAGAAATTAGCTACTCATGTTCTAAATAAAAGCAAAAGAAATCATTATGTTTGTGAAAGAAATCATAAAAACTCCCTTATACAACGCTCCAATCTTTCTCCCAAAGCTCCACCTCGAAAATCGTGCCAAACCCTAGCTTTTTCTCCACCTCGGGATGCGTGCACAGTAGAACTCCAAAACTCTGCGTCTGTGAACAGTGATAAAAAATTCCTGAAGTCTGATCCCTATTTATTCACTTTAAATTGCCTAACCTAGTTTAGGAAACCAGCCCATTCCAAAACTATCCCAAAACACGTCCTGAGCCCAACCCAACTGACCCATTAAACGTCTACCTGGGCCCAAAAACGAAGCCCAGTATTCCTCTTCAGCACTCGTGCGATTTGCACACTTCTCCTTCTTGCACTCGTGTTATTCACACGTACCCTTCCTGATTACATGTGTGCGATTCGCACACTCGCCATCTTCTACATTATGTCGGATACGTGAATCCGATAGTGCAACTTCAACTCTTCCAACATCTCACAGACAGTTCGAGCTTCACTTCCAGATCCATTCAATCAACCTTTCTGATCAAAACCAAGCACAACCCAATTCCCTGAATCACAGTACCAACTCAAACACAGCTCCAGAACTTCACAATCGCAACAAACAACCCATCTGCCTCAGCTGGAACCGCCTGAACTGAGTTCATCACCAGATCAACCAAATCGAAAATCAAGCATAACCAACGTTCAGAACCATCATACAATGTCAAACAAAGCTTCAGATTTTCCAATTTCATCTTCACCATCAACCAGCAGCTCAATTCCTTCTTCGGCCATCAACAGCAACAGCAAAATCTTCTGTCTTCATCTCTGTACCGAAACAAACCAACAACTTCTCCAAATCCAAATAGCACCCATTCTCAATCTCTTTCTTGTCTTCAATTTCCCTGTAATCCCCTGGTAAGCACCCACACAAATCATGGTTGACTGAATCCACAGAAGTTGTAGTTTTCTTGTTCTTCTTCAACTTTACCTGCACTGAGACCACAACCCATTCTTGATTATCCGGTCGTCCTTGTTTTCCCCCTCTTGCTCTGCTTTCCCCAATTCCATTCTTCTGCTCTGCCTCTGCCTTTCTCTCCTCAATATTGCTTTGAAACCACAGAACAGATCTGGGAAATGAGAAGAAGTCGAGTCTGACTTTTATTTAAGGATAAGGGTTACCCCTTAGCGGTGCCCTCTGGTTGGCAATAACCCGGCTGCCTTGACTCCTTGTGGTGCCCCTTTTTCACTTTGTACTCCATGGCAGCCCTGAGTAAACTGCTTTGGCTGCTCCAGTAATTCTCCTTGGCTGCCTTCAAGAACTGTGGATGCCCCTTAGTGATTCTCTTGCGACACCTTTGTAGTCTTGCTCTTCTCTTGTACGTGACTCAACCAACCTAGAGTCGCCAACTTGTAAATAGAGTTGTTTCCTGCTTCATTTTATTGAATATAATTCCAAAATACTTGTAAAATAGAAAACAAGTAAAACACACAATGTATGAGGCTCAAGTCGACTAAAGTGCATGATTAAGGTACTCTTGAATAAGTATTTTGACAACCTATCAATATGACTTGCATACTATTAACAGAACTGCCTATATGAGATCCATTAAAACTAGATGAATGCAACGTGGTATAGAACTGAATTCTATTCAAAGTACTCTGCAGTGTTGATGTCTTTCCTTGGTGAACTGCCTCACACCTGTTCTTCCATAACACCCAACAACAAACCATTCTCAACTGTATCTCAATGTCAGTCAATGCCAAACCTGAACTCCCTATACCTTTGAACCAAGAAAGAGTCCATTCAAAAACCGTACTGAATTGTGTCTTCACAACCTCGATATCAATGTGTAAAGCTCTCCATACCTTCGTAGCATGACTGCAATTGAAAAAAAGATGCTCCATTGTTTCAGGTTGACTGCCACAAATCCCGCAGTCCTGTTCTATACCTGGTACATATCTGGTTAGCTTAACTCTGGTAGGAACGATACCTTTTAAACATTTCCAGGTAAACAGTTTCGTTCTGTGTGTTGCATTGAAACCCCAAAGAGTTTTCCACACATTTTCAGTTATCCCAGTTGGGTGGTTAACTGGTTGCCTGTACGCGATCGCATTGTATGTGCTTTTGAAGCTGAATTTTCCGCCTTTGGCCGGCATCCATATGAACTCGTCTTCTTTAGAGAGATCAATATACATGTTAACAATTCTCCTGGCAGTAGGCTGATCAAATAACGAGAACAAAAGAGCAGCATTCCAGGTATTCGTATTAGGCATCAGGAGCTCAAAAACAAAAACATACTGATGGGCATCTGGATTATTACTTGTAGGGGGGGTGTGCAGACCCACCACCCATCTGTCTAACCAAATCCGTGTTCTCCTCCCATTATTCACTTCCATAAAAACATTTTGTCTGATTACTTTCAAACCTTCATTCACACCTTTCCAAACCCATGATATATCAGACGGAGGTGAGTAGTTATGTAGTAAATCTTCATTTTCAAAATATTTTGTCTTTAAAACTTGTACCCAAAGCTGATCTGATTGAGTACAAACCCTCCATGCTAATTTTGTGAGCAATGCAATGTTGAGCAGTTCTAATTCACGAAAGGCTAGACCACCAGAATGTTTAGGCCTACACAGCTTTTCCCAACCAGTGAGGCATGCACCTCTATTTGATTTATGACCCCACCAGAATCGTCTCTCAACTGCTGTTGATGGTGGTTTTTGGCGAGGAGGTCACAGGAGTAATTTTGCATCAATCTCTGGCATCCTGGGATGGCTCAAGAAAAGGTATGAATTTATTTTATAGTAGGGATAAGATATTTAAATTACCATTAGCTGTATTTTGATGTCTCACGACCCTAGCCTAGTAGCATGGTCCGCAATCCCTAGCCTATACAATAAAATACCTACGCATACGCGTTAGCCTAGCTCATGCTCGAGCCAAAGCCCTAGGCCATTCACGCCACTTAGCAAAGAAGGATTATGCACGGTCATTCTTGGCCTATGGCCTAAGCTTGGCCACGCCAAGCTTTCATGACCATCTACCTCTTGGCTGGCCTAGCCTAACCCGCCAATACCTTGGCCTTTACCCTTGTGGCCTAGCTTAGCTCCCGCCTAGCTTAGCTCGCCACTAACTTTGATCGTCCTCCTTGCGGCCTAGCCTAGCTCCCGCCTAGCTTAGCCCGCCATTGACGTTGGCCACTATCTTCTTGGCCTAAGCCTAGTCCCACCTAGCTTAGCCCGCCATTAGCATATGGCCTATGGCCTATCTATAGCCCCGCTAACACCTTGGCATTCACTCGCGTGGCCTAAGCTTCACCCGCCAAGTCCTTGGCCTGGCTTAGTCCCCGCCAACTCCTCACGCCATTAGCTTTGGCCATTCTCCTATGGCCTAGCTTAGTCCCCGCCATTGCTTCACGCCCCCTCTCTTTGGAGGCCCAAGGATAATCCCTGCCCTAGCCTTGGATGTCCATATTCCTAGCTTGCCCTAATCTTGGATATCCATGTCTTTGGCGTGCCTTGGCACTTGGATGCCCATGCCATAGCCTCGACTTAATTATGGATACCCATGTTATTGCCCTGGCCTAATTTTGGAGCCCCATGACTTTGCCTTGGCCAAATCTTGGAGGCCCGAAGTCAGGCGCGACTAAACCTTGGTGGGGAGTCACGGTTTTCCTTCCTTGTGCTCACGAAAGAGCCATGAGTCTTCTTCTCCCACGGGCTCTAGTTGCCCCCTTGAGGCTAGGATATATTCTTTTCTAGCTTCCCCTCTACTTATGGGTCCCACTGATCCAAATCCTAGAGGATTATGGATTTTACTTAGTCCATAATACTCTAGTTTCCTAATCAAATTCGGAAATCTGACAGTTCTGCTCACGTATTTCTCCATGGCGTGATTTTTACAGCCCAATCCGTAAGGAATTGGGAGATGCTTCCTTCACGAAATATTTTCCTCTGTGAATTTCCTATAACATACTAAAAATTCAGATTTTTATCTAATATAGGCTGGCCTAGCCGATTTTACGAATGAACAACATGCAAACTGTACAGTAATCTGAAATAACATAAATGTTATTGTTCATCCTTTGAGCCTTATACCTAATTTCTTAATAAGATTATCATACCATATAACATGGCTTATTATGATCATCATGCCCTATCTTTAGGTCTTATATTGGCAATGCTTATGCATTCTTGATGATGACTACGCTGTGATAGCATCATTCGTCTGTTTTTCCTGATTATGGACTTGCTTCTATAAATCAGTGCTATAATTCTTAATCATGGCTCATGGCTATGACTTATATTATTTTAGACATTCATATGTCTTCATTACTCAGAGAATTGGTGCATTACATGCCACAAGCCAATTTCTCATATTTATGGCAAACTGAAAGTCGTATTTATTTGACTGTTGCCACAGAGAGTTGCTGAAATCCTCTCAGTCTAATTGGCGATTGCATAGCTCAATCCTTAGACTTACCTTATCTTATCTAATGGCGGTTGCTAGCTCAACCCTTAGATTTATCTCATTGGTTTAAATGGCGATTGCCCGGCTCAATCCTTAAACCAAATCTCAAAGAGATATTCAAAGCTTATCGCTTAATCTCTATCTTATCGCAAAGTCCTGAGTTTACCAAGTAATTGGTACGACTTGCACTTAGTCATCTTTGACTTAACAAATCTTAACAAATCTTAACAAATCTTACGAGAATCAAGTAAGTTACATGGGGGGATATTCTTTTAGGGTTTTGGTTTGGCGGTCTACGGCACGTGTGATTGCGACGGCTCAATCACTCAACGGGAAAGAAACTAAGTCGTGTGAACGTTGCTGAGAAGATGGGATAGAGTAGTGGGCGGTTCATTCTTCCCTAATAATAGGCGCAAGACTTTCCCCACTCACTCCACACTCCTACTCTTCCACTTCTTCCACTTCTTACGAGATCAGTTGGAATTCTATTGCTATAAATAGGTCACTCGACCAGTTTGGAAAGACAAGTTCTCCAGCAAGAACAAAACAGTTTAATTCAGTGCAAGTTTAATCAATCAATCTCATCGATCGTTGATTAACTCTTCTCATTCAGCATTCAATATCTAGTGAGAACTGAATATTCAAACTTCTTTAGCAATTCAATCATCAACATCACAGAAAATCATAGCAATTCTCTGATCTCATCTTTCTCTGCTTCCCTCCCTAAACCAACCCTAAAATCCTCTTCTTGTAACTGAAGCAATACTCGAACGGCCATTTCTTGGTTTAGGCGAGTCTTGTTCGATCTTGACCTCTCGAATTCATTACCATCTTTTATTACATCATCACACTTCATACTTTACCCTCTAAATTCTCTTTATTGTTTTACACCTAAAACATTTGGCGACCACAGTGGGAGGTCATTATCTCAGTTTTAAGAAGATATGGTTGAAACCAGGAGGCAGAGTTCAGAGAATACGAATTCTCCAAACAACCCTAGTGTCCCCACGAGTTTGCCTACTTCAAGTGGGGTCACAAACAACCAAGTCAGTGGCGCCATCACTTTTGGGCCCACAATTCCAGCCGTGAGCTCAAACCCTAACCCTAATTCTGCTTCTGCCTCAACTCAGAGGGGGCCAACCTCATCCCCTCTCTCCTTGGGCGTGTCAAATCCCTTGGTGGGCTCCACCACGCCAACCCTCTCCCAAATCACGTCCCCCCTCTCTCATATGGTGGGGACCACCAATACCACTATCTCTCCTACCCCTTTTACTCCTATCTCAAGCCGCACAGAAGCTTTTCTCTTTGGACCCCGCACAGGAGAAACAAGGAGCAGTGAAGACTCACCTAGCATTGCGGATCTCATGAAGACCCAACAAGATCTAGCCCTGAGTCAAAACAATATGGTGAAAACCCAGATGGAGTTGCTAACTTGCCTAAGGACTCTGTCAGAAAAATTGGCGCCACCAACAACTCCAGGGATTTCACGTGCAGAAACCCCTGCCATTTTTAATAAGGCGGGTCCCTCTCAAATTCATGTTATTCCTGATGATCAGGATACCCATGTCCACACCACACGTGGATCAAACGCAAGTCTGCAACATAACTTTGTCACTCGTGAAGATTTGCAGAATCTTTTGCAGGCTCGTAGCATGGAGAATTCAGATTTATTTCATCGTCATCAACCTCCATATCCAATTGAAGTTCAGCGTGAATCTCTTCCTGAAGGGTATGTCACACCTTCATTCTCCATGTATAATGGTATTGGGAATGCCCGAGAACATATCTCTCGCTTCCTGGAATCATTGGGAATACATGAAAGAAACCAAGTTGTATGTCTCAAAGAATTCTCGAAATCTCTGACAGGAAAAGCATATACTTGGTATAATAACCTAGCTCCGAATAGCATTCTCAACTGGAGCCAGATGGTTAGTGCTTTCCTCAAGAAATACTTCTTCGTGTCTGAACAACTCACTCTCTCCGATCTGGGAAGACTCTATCAGCGAAACAATGAGCATCCAGATGATTATGTAACGAGATTCAGAACTCGTTCAGTGGATTGCAATGAGCCAAATGTGACAGAGGTACAGTTGGTGGAGCTTTGCATCAATGGAATGATACCAGTATATCGCGCCTTGTTGGAGAATTTGGATATCGACAATTTCACCAAGCTCCATAAGTCCGCCAAACGATCCGCCACTACTGCACCTGCGCTACTAGAAAGGCCCAGGCCTTTGAAAGCCGAAGAAAGTCGTGGTGAAACGCGTGCTAGCAAGCGACTTGTCAACAAGCAATATAACTCTCTTCACTCAGTTCATGCTATTACTGAAAGTGTCAAGAGGAAGGCGCCTACTCCAGAGGCCCCGCAATTGAAACGTGCAGCTCCAGCCCAACCTCAAGCTCCGGCACGGGTCCCAGCTAATGCCCCTGCACCGAAGGCACCACGACAACAAAGGGAATTCCCTAAGATCCCTGATTTCCCATGTACTATGGATGAAGTAATAGAGCTCCTGGAAGCGTGGATTCAAGATGGCGCTGTCAAGTTACCTCCTGTACGAAGAGAACCTACGGCGCAAGAAATGACTGATCCCAAGTATTGTCATTTTCATCGGTTCGTCAATCATCCCACCAGTGAGTGTCACCGACTCAAGCAAATCTTCAACGAAAAGATCGAGTCAGGAGAGTTGAACTTGGGGACTGAGGGTGTGCACAAGAATCCACTTCCTCAGCACCAACCTCAACGTCAACACCAACGTCAGCATCAACCCAACATTCGAAATTTCACCATCTCCGGAGAATCTGTCAAGCAAACTGCTAATTATTTGATGGAGAATTTATGCGAACTCTTGCATTTTTCTAGAAGTCAGCGAAGCAACATTTTCGCTGCCCTCAGCTGGATTGCTAGCGGCAAAGAACTACCTATACCTGAGAAAGTTCGACCGAATCCTGGCGAAGTCACACCAGAGATGATGGCAGGAGAACGTGTTCCAATACCAATTATCTCCGCTCGTCTCGAAGGTACGAATTTTAAGAAAGTTCAAATTGATGCTGGTGTTATGGTTAATTTGATTCCAATCAAGACACTTCAAGCAATTGGGATTTCTCGACGGGATGTCATCTATTATCCCACGATAACAAAAGATTCAAAAGGAAAGCTTCAAGACATATATGGTCATGTTACTTTGGATCTAAAGGTGGACTCCGCTCGCACCAAAACTAAGTTTCATGTAATCAAAGAGGATGAGGAGCACGACATGATTCTAGGGCGTCCCTGGCTCCACGGGAAGAGATTCGTACCAGCAATCTCACCTGTAATCATCAAGGGCCAAGAATTCATGTTTGACCAAGAAAGCTGCGACGTGGGAAAGCTGGAGTACCGCGTGGGGTCTGAAACTCTGGTGATATTCAAAGAGGTATGTGATAGTGATTTGAAGTACTTTATTCAAATTATTTAGTTCATGGAAATCCTATCCAACATACCCCTACACAAGGGTTGGATGATTCTTCGACTTGGGGACTTGATCGCATCAAGTCTATCAAGCCCTCTGAGGCACCTCAGGAGGAAATCAAGGCCACTTCCAATAGATGGGTCCGGGCAAAGCAACGGTCTTATAGGCGAAAGACACCTGAGATGTCATGGGTTCCTAAGACTACTTTGCAAGAAGGAGACAAGGTTATGCGGCGCACTAACCGAAAAGTAACTTCTATTCCGGGGTCCACGGCGAATTGGGAAGGACCATATATCATATCTCGAGTCATGCCTGACGCACGATACATGATAAGTGCAATACATGAAAGGCTTTCAAATATGGTGGTCAACGGCAAATGGCTCAAGAAAGTATGAAGACTCGCTAGAGTTTATTTATTTCCTGTAATTTCAATTCCTCCAAAATAAAAGTGCAAGCCATCTCTTGCCTTTTAACAAGTCAGTTCAATTCAATTCAATTCAAAAAAAGAAAAAGAAGAATTCAAATTCAAAACCTATGAGTTCAAAAATAATCAATTCCTACAAACCCTTGTTCATAAAATCAAATAAAAGCAAATGAGATTCTTTTGCTCCTGAAGTCTCTCAGAAACACCCATCTAGCGAGGATTTTGCTCCTTCATCAACCGCCTTCATATGGGGAACCGTTGAGCATCACTGAAAGAGTTGTGGTGCTGATACATTGATGAATAATGTCGCACCAGTTATCATCAAACCCGAAGTACTGAAGA
Source organism: Papaver nudicaule (assembly GCA_023529015.1). Classification (NCBI taxonomy): domain Eukaryota; kingdom Viridiplantae; phylum Streptophyta; class Magnoliopsida; order Ranunculales; family Papaveraceae; genus Papaver; species Papaver nudicaule. Next base: position 20,414 of record JAJJMA010213317.1, on the reverse strand, counting down.
ACCTTGATGAGAAAAGGCCATTCCAACCTGTCAAAAGCCTTACTCATATCTAATTTTAATCCAAACCATCCGTAAGGCCCTCTTATCTTCTTCATTGTGTGAATTATCTCTTGAGCAATGATTGTATTATCACTGATTAGTCAACCAGAAACATAAGCAGCTTACTCATCAACGGTTTCATTCTGTTTACTATAATTTTGGAGATCATTTTATACGAAGTATTGCACAAACCTATAGGTTTGTAATCTGCAGGAGTCATAGGCTTTTTGTTCTTAGGAATAAGGGAGATAAAAGTCTTGTTTACCTGTCTAGGCATGTGTCTACTTTCGAAGAATCTCTTCACCATATTACATACATCATTGCCAACAGTGGACCATTGAGATTTGTAAAACCCTGCTTGAAAACCTTCAGGCCCCGGTGAACTCCAGTTTTTCATACTCTTGAGGGTTTTATATATCTCATCATTGTCTGGTATAGTCAGAAGCACTCTGTTTTCTTCATCAGTTATTAGATTAGGAATAATGTTGAAAGCACTATCATTCAAAATAGGATAATTAGAAGTACTAATACCTTCAAAATGAGAAGTGAGATGTGAAGCAATCAGATTTCTAGTTGACATCCAAACACCATTCGAATCCTGCATAGAATCAATGTGATTTCTTGATTTCCTTCTATTTGTTGTAGTGTGGAAGTAATTTGTGTTATTATCCATATCCTTGAGAAAGGTATCTCTAGATTTTTGAACATAGAAATCATGCTGAATTTTGTTCCACTTGTTGATCTCTTCATTAATCCTAACAACTTGATTTTGGTTTACATCAGAGACAGGTTGTGAATGCACCAAGTTTAACTCCTCTTGAAGCTGATCTATCTTATGGTTTATATCTCCAAAATGGAGTTTGTTCCATTTAGATAATTCAATCCTGCAAATCTTAAGACGAGTAACTAATTGGTGAGCTGGAGAACCTGCAACTTCCGAAGACCAAGCAGTTTGAATAACCTCTGCACATGTACTATCTGTTAGCCAAGTAAAAAAGAACTTGAAGGGTTTCCAACATTGAGGTTGAGTACTATCCGCAACAAATAATATTGGGCAGTGATCACTGCCAAGTTGGTTTAAATGATGAACTTTAGAGTGAGGGAAAAACCTGGTCCAATCTCCATTACCAAGAGCCATGTCTATCCTTGATCTCCTCACACCTGTCATTGAGTTATTCCTGGACCAGGTATAATCACGTCCAGTATAACCAATGTCGTCCAAACCATAAGAAGAAATAATCGAATTTACCCAACCATCAGTCGAAGAAGAAGTGCCAACATTATCTCCTAGGAGATGAAAATTAAGATCACCAATTATGAGCCATGGTTGATCCACTTGATTACCCAGTTCTTGTATATAAGACCACTGTCTCTTTTTGTTGTGGTAGTTTGTATATCCATAAATACATGATAGAAGCCATTCTGGCTTACTAGGATCAGATTGCAGTAATACATGGAACATATTGTCTTCCACACCAACTATTTCGAAGGTGAATCCGTCCTTCCATAGAATAACCAGTCCTCCTGAAAGCCCTATTGGCTCTATGAATGCACTGTTAGGAAATTGAAACCTCTTTAACAAAGGTTTAATCTGAGATTCCGCAAGTTTGGTTTCACATAAGAAGACTATGTCTGGGTTTTGATTGCGGATCAAATTCATGAGATAATCTTTGGTAGTTTGGGATTTGAATCCCTGAACATTCCACGACAGTATTTTCATACTGTCAGTGTGATTACAGTGCAAAGGTGATGTAACTGAACTGATGTAATGCAATTTAAACTCTACTGGGAAATGATTATGCAAATACGTACCTAAAACTATACTGTATAACCTATTTTGTTGTGCATTTAATATCATGCAAGAAATAAATACTGGACGTGTAGCTGTGCATGACCCAGGAAAGTCTAACGTGTAGTGCAAATGAAAAAACCGTGTATTAAAACCTTCTACTGTGAGCTGGCTAATAACTTTAAAGATGCATGAAACCTGATTATGATGTATGAAATTAATGCAGTAGTAAACCCTGAAAACTTGAGAAAAACTTATTAGAATACCAAAACTAGGGGTAGGAGCCGAAATTAAGGAAATACTGGAGATAAACTGAAAGCATGTAGGACGGCTGAAATTGTGGTAAAGAGTGTAAGCTTGTACCTGATTACCCCCCGCAGAAATGCTGATTGCCTCATGTTTTCCATCAATCAAAACTGATCCCTGTGCATTCTGTGTCACTGGTGGGTGTTCGACTTGGTTATCATTGGTTTGCGCATCATGGACAGCTTCATCACCACTAAACTGTGAAATCCTATGACGTTTACCTAGTCTAGCATTTCCTACAGCATCAAGGTTCATAGCAACCACATCAGTTGTGGTACTCTCATCTATAATCTTCACGCCGTCCTTAGGAGGTACAAAGGGGGTGTATTTCACGGTTTGTCGACTCGTAGCTTTGCGAGATGGGATAGCACTGATGTCTATCTTAGGGAGTGGCTTCTTAACAACCATTGGGCCAAACCTTTTTTGTTCTTCATGCAGCTCTTTCAACCTCTTAGCAAATCCTTACAACTAGCTTTGTCGCCATGCTTGATAACATAACACTCCTTACAAATTTTGTGTGGCTGTTTCTCGTAAAAGAACCTATACCATTTTGTAGTTTTGGCTGCAGTTATAGCCAAAGCTCCCCTTCTTAGTGGAGTACGCAGATTGATTCTAACGCAAACTTTGAAGCAATCTCCTGGTTCAGGGAATCCTGTTGGTGGGTCGATTGCAATCACTTCACCCATTGTAGCACCCATTTCTTCCACAGCTTTCCTATTTTTATGTTCAGGATGGAGGTAGTTTAACCAAATCCAAAACTCATGACTGTCCCAATCCAACTCCTTATAAAGTACTATTGGGTCATACAGATGGATAATTAGCAGATTACCATCGATACTCCATGGCCTTCCTTCAAAAATCTTTTTGGCTGCAGACAATTTCATTAAAGTGAATACCATAACATTTGTGTCTATTTCAGTTACTTTCACATCTTTGGCAGGTACAAATGGCCAAATGATGCCTAATTGTCGCGAAACAAAGTTTTCAGTCATCTTTCCATCTCTAATGATAGTGTCAATGATTTCAGTTTCATAATCTTCTTCCTCCTCTTCTTGATTATCATCTTCCTCCTCTTCTTGATTATCATCTTCATAATTTACTAGTTGTTCTTCCTGAGTTTTTCCTTGCACCAACATGGTTTGTTGCAGCTTGTTCGTGATTTGTTTCACCCCCTTTGATACAGTGGTAGTCGATGAACCAGCAGCCTCCATTGTTGCACCTCTAGAACTCGTAACCCTAGGAGAATTTTGGTTGAGACCGTATATATGGAAGTACCAGCTATCTATGGATATGGTTGAGTGGTTGCTAGAATATTGGATATGAGTTATATTACGGGCAGTAAAATATTCTGGAGATATTGTATGGTTATCGAGGATATTGACCATAAATCAAAAGTTTCTGAAAACTTTCCAAATATTATACCGTGTTTTTGAAGTTTGAATTATGTTATTTTTGTGGGAAACTGGATCTAGGAATCGGTTTATGGACTCAGTGGTAGGATGAAGCTGTTCTGAAAACTCCCTGCACGACCTGATAATCCCAAGTAGCAAACGCTGGAACACCATTATCTCAACAGATAGAACACCAATGACTGCAAACGCAATGAACAACATAGGGTAATCGGCAAACGCCATGGAAAACTTTAGAGACAATCTGCAAACGCAAGGGATAAAAATAGATTAGTTAGACATAAAGGTATTAGATTCAATCAGAAACTACTATAATGAAGTTAAAAAAGATCATATGAATGAATACGTAGGAGAATATCGTAGTTTAGGTCATAAAATTATATCTATATTGCAAAAACAGACACGATTTTGAAGATTATAAGATGGAAAATGAGATTGTTAGAGCAAACGCAACGCCAGGTCTCAAAAGCCATATACCAAGTGCCATATTTGGCTTTGGTTATGAGATTAGGTCCGAAAATCTACAGCCCTGAAACCCAAACACCAAATGCTATAAAGCATACGTGATTAACAAAACCGTTTGAAAATCTGGAGTGATTATAAATCACGTTTGGGTTTTGAGAAGTGATTTAAAATCACGTTGCAAAGGTCACTCCATTTTTGTTTACGTTTTCATTGTTTGCGTGATTTATAGGGACGTTTTCTCCATGGAAGTGATTATAAATCACGCTGGGAAGGGACGTGAATAAAAATCACGTCCAACCAAAGCCATACCAAACCCAAATGCTATCCTATATTTGGTGTAAAAAGGTGAGTATTATAGGTTTACTCGTTTGATGAGACCAGCACTGCCGATGGGCTATACCCATATATGGGATTTGAGACCTGGCGTTGCGTTTGCTCTTAGCACAACATTTTTAGACTGAGTAAAATCGCCGATTCGCAGAGGGACAAAAGATTAATGCATATTTCGTGTAGGACCTTTACTTAATGTGTGACACTCAGAACAAGCGTACACCTAGGAATCCCCAATTTCTTCCTTGGTGGATTTGGAGATTCAGGCTTTTCAATTGACTTCCACGGTTCCACCATTAAAGACGTCAGTCTTTACTTATCTCAGGTCTTTCTCTCTAACCTCTACAATCAATCGTTTCATTTGGGGATTTACTGAAATTTGTAAGTTTAGGTTTTTGTTTTCTTGTCATGGAAACAAGAAATTCACCATACTCAAATGGTGAAGATAGGATCAGTAAATTACCAGAAACCTTAATACACCACATCTTGTCTTTCCTTGACATGAAATATGTGATTCAAACTAGTGTTTTGTCCACAAAATGGAGGTACCTTTGGACTTCTCTTACTAGTCTAACCTTTGATGCTAATCTATTTTATGATCCAAAAATGAGGATTTTTCTAGGGTTTACAGAATTTGTTGATAAAGTATTAATTCTTCGGAAAAATTGTGATATAGAAAGGTTTCGTATTGTTTGGCATGAAACAGAGTATGATATATTAACTAGTCGTCTTAATACATGGATTATATCAGTGTTAAGGCGTCATGTTCAAGAATTGTCTGTTAATATCATTATTGATCAAATGTTTTCTTTTCCTGAGTGTCTTTTTAATTCTAATTCGTTGGTGAAGTTGGAATTGAGTTCGTTTAGTCAGTTTGAGTCTGAAGTTTTTTGCCTAATTCAGTGGATTTACCAAATTTGAAGTATTTGAAGCTTAGTTCTCTTAGAATTGAAGATAGAAAATTGACGAGGAAGCTATTCAGAAATTGCCCAGAGTTGGAAACTTTGATCATAATAAACTGTAATGTGAAAGATACTAACAAGATTCTCAACATTTCTTCTTGTAAACTTGAGTACTTCCAGTTAGACAATTTTGGTTATGTTCCGGATTATGGTAGTAGGTTTAAGACTGTAAAGATATGTGCTCAGAATCTTAAATCTTTTGTCTGCAAAGATTACATGTCACAAGAGTATTCTCTAGAGAACCTTTCTTCTGTAGTTGTTGCTGATATTAAGATGGTAGTAGAACAATGTGAAGAAGACGAGATGCCCGAAACATATTTAAAGCTTGCTGCAAATGTGAGAGAAATTTATACACAGCGTATGATGAGATTTCTCGAAGTGATTCATAATGTGAAAGATCTGACTTTGTCACCAGGGTTTCTTCAGGTATGTAAGCCATGTATCTTTTATGCTTGTACCTCTTACATTCCATCGTATTAAAGACTGTTAAATAAGTTGACCTTTTTGTTGCTTTCCAAACAGTTACGATAAATCAGGTTAGGCAGTTGCTTCTTTTTCTTTGTAAATACGGAAATTTCAGTCACAGGGGACATGGGGAAAGTTTACTGTAAGGATGCAAATGAGTTATAATTCTGTCCTGGAACATGACTTCCCCCCATCTACAGCAACAGTGGATTATTTTTATTAAGAAGTTCTCTATTACTCCCTTCTACTAAAGAATTGCTGCATTTTTTTTTTCTTGCTATTTGTTGTGAAATAATTTTGCCATTTCTCACGATTAAAGTGGTATTCAGCAACTCTCAACTTAAAATATTCCATTTTTGGAACAACTTTTGGGCGCGTTTGATCCTGCAAGTTAGGCCTTACATTTTCAGTATGGTGGATTTTGCAATCTTAGCTAGTGATTGTTGAGAACTGTGCAATCTGCCTTAGAATAGTAATGTAGATGAAAATTCTCAGTCAGGTGTCAACTGTATGATATATTTCATCTTCTTAGTTATTTCTTGAAGTGTTGATTTCCTAGTTTTATTGGTGTAGGACAAAGTGATCACAGTATCTAAGTAACTTTTGTCCTGTTTGGATTTGTGTGCCAAGGTTATATCAGGATCTCCTGAGTTGTTAAACGAAAGCCACACTCACTATAGTAATCTGCGATATATGAAGCTGCAAACATGGGTTTCAAGGCATTGCCTTCTTTCATTATCATACTTACTCAAGATTTCGCCTAATTTAAAATCTCTTATCTTAAGAATACCCCAGGTAATATACTAATTCTATAATAACCATATGCACCCATCTGCATCTTTTCAATTTGTGTGTGTGTGTGTGTTTTTGTCGTTTGTTGCATATTTAGGATCTGATATATATGTAGTTAATACGCGATAATATTTATATGCAGGTAAAGTCACATTTCTCAAGTGGATGTGACGATTGGGAGGCAGGGTTATCGTTTCCGTTCGTGCTACCTCATCTTAAGTTTGTTGAGATTCGAGGTATCACAGGGTGCAATAATGAACTCAAATTCTTGGAAACTTTGCTAAAGAGTTCTCCTGTTTTGGAGAAAATGGTTATTTACAGTTCTCACGGAGACTCACCTGACAAAGAGAGACAGCTGATGAGATTTAGTGAAAAAATACTATCATTTTCAAAAGCTGTTTCGAGCAATTATTTTCTTCTTTCGATCGTAGCCAATATTTGCCGTCTTCTGTTACCAGTGTATGACGTACTGACATTCTCCTTGTAGTAATTAATTATCTGAATATTCTTGAAAAAAAACTAATGTTCTTCATTTATCTACATAGTTTCTGTACACATTCCATAAGTGCCAAGTTGTCTTGAAATGTATGTAATTTTGATGTGCATATTATGTATGCTACACTCCATTTGTGGAATTCCATGGGAACAGATTCCTGGCAGATTTTCTTGAAAAGGTTTTTTTTTTTTTTTTTATTTTAGCTTATACGATTGCACAAATAATTTCGTCATTAGGTTCCTTGTAACCCACATTAACCTCAGGCACGGTTTTATATCGGTTTCTCTTCTAACAAAAGCCAGAGTTAGAAGCCATTCCAGCCAAATTAACAAACCCATGGCAAAATTTAATAACGGCAGTGCTGCTCGGGAATATTGAAGTGCAACACAAATTTATAGGCATTTCTTAGAAGTAGAAACTACCAATTAGTTCTAATATGAGACTTTATATTTCAGTTTAGTTCTGTGAGCCAGTCAAGATTATTATTTAGTCCTAAAAGTTTTTTGTTTGGTCATAATATTTCTATTTAGTTTTTTTTATTGTTTGGTCCTTGGGTGAACATTACCCACGCAGAGTGACATCATCATTCTTTTTAATATTACAGAAATACAATTTTATCTTTTATTTTTTTTTCTTTATAAAACTAATGAAAATTTATTAATAAATCAAATATCTCAAGAACTACAATTTGGAATTAAACAAATTTTATATATTCCGAAAGCTCTTGACGAGATCTATACAACGAGTACCATTGTCACTATGTTTCGAAACATTTTTTTTTTCACGTTACCCGGTGACGGATTTCATTTTAGAAAATGAAGTACTAAAACGGATTTCATCTCATACTATAAAGTGCTAAAATAGATTTCATCTCATACTATGAAGTTCTAAAGTAGATTTCATCTCAATGTATGAAGTCATAAATGAAATTCATCTCAAAATATGAAGTGAAAATAAAATTCATTTCATAAGGATGATATATTAAAGTAGATTTCATCTACAAATATGAAGTGGTAAATGAATTTTATTTCAAAATATGAAGTTAAAAATTGAATTCATCTAAAAATATGAAGTGATAAATGAGATTCATCTCAAAATATGAAGTTAAAAATTGAATTCATCTCAAAATATGAATGATAAATGAACTTCATCTCAAAATATGAAGTTAAAAATTGAATTAATATCAAAAATATGAAGTTAAAAATTGAACTTCATCTCAAAATATGAATGATAAATGAACTTCATCTCAAAATATGAAGTTAAAAATTGAATTCATCTCAAAATATGAATGATAAATGAACTTCATCTCAAAAA
>JAJJMA010213315.1:0-17937 GCA_023529015.1 Papaver nudicaule | reverse complement strand
CTTTGATTATCATCTTCTGTGTATCTTCGGTATTGTTCTTTTGGTCAACGCACCACTAAATCTTGTTTAAGTAACTGTAAGTATGAGTAGATCTGATGGATGTGGTACCTTGAGAACCTATGTCCATTTCCCCCTCACTTTCTTCGTCACTATATTCCCGAGAAGGCTCTTGAAATAAATAATGACCCCCTTTATCAAATATAGCACCTGGGGCTCGGCAATCATGCGAATCAATTTCTTCATCAAATTCTTCCTCACTCTCCCCTTCACTATATGCCAAAGCTGGTTCTTGAATAATGGCTCTCCTTATTAAAGGCAGTACCTGGAGTTCGGACAGCACACTCCTTAATGGAATCATCATGACTTCGGGAAGTACTACCCGTCATACCAACAGTCCTTCCCTCAGCATTATGCTTAGAGCTATCCTTTGAGCAATTGGCACCATCTTTAGGACCCTCATCGGGACCATGATCGAGTTCGCCTGGACCATCATGGGTGCCTTCGGCGGCATCGCCAAGATTCCCCGAATCACCACCTTTAGAATCATCATCGGCATCATCATCATCGTCGTCATCATCACCAGGCCCATTCAAAAACTTTTCCAGTAAGCCCCTCTTCCGAAGCTCATCCCTAGCTAAGGCCACATATACCTCCTGAGGGAGTAAATACTTATCAATAGGGGATACAACATCCGAGTCGCGTGCGCCAATAGCGCCGTAAGTAGAAGGTTCAATACCAATGGTTCTGAAAAGGGAACGACCATGCTTTTGGCAGGCCATGCTAGTAGCAAAGGCTGTAGTTAAAGCAGATCGGGAAAGAAGTTCTTCTACAGCTTGACCATGTCTTAACTCATGGTGCACAAGGGAAAAACCGGTCACCATACCCCTCACGTTGGCCTGACATTCAAGGCGAAGTCCCCGTTCCTTGGATAACAGTTCAGCATAATTGGCCGCTTCTTCAGAGCGATGTCGGCGTTCAAGCTCAATTTCTTGAGAAAGCCTGACCGAATCAGCAGAACGACGCTGGCGTTCTTCGGATAGCTCTTGGGTCAATTTCTTAACCTTGCTTTCAGCCTCCAACTTCCGTTCGGATTCACTCACCAACTGACTTGAGGCATCGTCCCTTGCCGCCTCGGCGTCAGCAACCTGCTTCTTCAAATTGGCTTTGATGCCTAAAAACACAAAACAAAACATGAGAATGGTAGGACGATAAAACTCGCTCAGGGGTGTGAAAGGAGCAGGAAAACAGGAAAAATAGGTTTAGCTCCCTACTCTCTTTGAAAATCATATATTCGGCAACCTCGTGCTGATTAGTGAAACGAGGCACCGAGGCATTCTTCCTAACATCTTCGGAAGAAATGACCCCGTTTCTAGCTAATTCTATTCGGTACTCATCAATAAGACGAGCAGAATGGTCCTTCGACGTATTTGCCAAAGCAAGTTCCCGGCATATATCATTACAACTCCTTTCTAGAAGAGCATTTTTAGTAACTAAGGCATTATCATTACAACTCCTTTCCAGTATAGACAGCTGAACCTTCAAACTTCTGATGTTCCCCTCTAACCTTTCAATCAGAACCTACCAGAGGCACTGACCGACCTCTCCGAGCGAGCTGCGTCTCGCTCTTGTATCAGTCGATCCACATCTAGTTGGAAAAAATGATTCTCTCGGGACAAAACGTATTTTTATTATTAACCTCCTCGAGAAGGCGCTCGGCTTGATCCCCTCTTTTTCTCTCTTCTACGAAAAGACTTTCGGCCTCTTGTCTTCTCGCTCTGTAATAATTCACATCTTCTAAAGCTCTGTCCCTTTCTTCCAACAACCTATTACTATCACTTCGGTAGCCCTCGCTACTTGAGGCAATCTGAGACGATTGTCGACCCTCTCGAAGTCGATCAATATCTAATCTGGCCTCTTGAAGTTTTCTCTCGAGCTCTTCCAGCTCGCCTTTTCAAAAGCAAGCAGCAAATCTGTTCTTAGCAACGCTGCAAAAAACAGATGTACCTAAAACAACAAAAGAATAAAGGGGCTTACATATCGATTATTTTTTCGCAATAGCACTACGAACTTTCTCCTGAGCCAGTTCCTCTTGCATCCGATGAAACTCTCGCTCATGATACTCGGCCTCGCCAGCTTGATCAAAGTTATGAGCCAAGAGACTAGAGGCATGGTAGTCGCCCTAGCAAAAAGCAGCAGAGACTATAAGTAAACAGATTACCAACACACTTCGGCGGCATCGACACATGGGCAATAAAATCAAAACTCACCGCCTGAAGAATCGACAAACTCTCTTCATGGGATAAGGGAGGATGACGAAGATTGTATTCGGCCCTGGGACAGTCACCTCCGAAGAGATCACCCAGCTTCTTGCAGAAATCCGGATCTAAAGGCTGCTCTACGGGATTCGAGGCATGGGCTTCAAAACGAGTTGAAACCTCGACAGTAAACTCACTAGGGTTATGATTTTCAAACAAGACCTCTTTAAACTTCTCGGCAGTATATGATTGCCTATATCTATTAGCGTAACTCGGAGCAGGCGAAAACCTCGAACTTTGTGGAAAACTGGCAACGAGTTCTTTAGAAGAATCCATCTTAGCATATGAGCCATACTCTCGAGGAACAAGGAGGTCCACTGGAGTAGCAATTTTCTCTGATGAAAGAGTAGAAGGCTCACCAATAGCATTCGTAGAAATTGCCATCGCTGAGGCAGAGGCACCAAGGGCAGCTCTCGGCGTAGAAGAATTTGAAAGAGCAACATCCGAAGCAGCACTAGTCTCCGCAGCTGTAGGGACTACTATAGCCGAGGCAGTGGCACCAATGATGGTAGTACGCAAGGTAATCCGAGGGCTCGCGACACCCACCTCCTTGATAACCATTTCAGTTGCCTTCGGTGCTGATATTTCCTTACCAGCACTCGTAGTTTCCTTCGGAGGCCTTGTAACAGCTCGGTGACGTCCAGTTTGAACTCCTCTAAGATAAAACAGATTTTTTCAGCGGCTGCGAAACTTCGGAATTTCCCCCGTAATCAAAGTTCATCAGACCACGACTAAGGTTTAGGGCACCTAAAGGCTGTCCCTGCAGATAAGGATTCATCTTTCTTAGGAAACAAACAGAGGCAAGTATGAATACTTCAGAAAAAAAAAACAAAAGAAAGTATTTGTTACCTGCTGCATAGTCTCCTCATCTGCCCGAGGACGCTTTAAGTTACCCGAGGGCTCCACGGCAACACCCTTGCCTTTTCTTAAAAATGAGCGAGATAACCCTTTATCCTCGTCAGAAAAGTGAATGGAGAACAAGTGATGAGTCTGAAACTCATGACCTGCATCAAACTCGGTCCGAACGAAAACTCGGCCAGAGTCCTTCCAGCCTCGGAGTATGGGACCTTTGAGGAGTATAGGTTCTGAATACCAGTCATCGTCCATGGAATATTTCAAGGATTCAGGGAGGATATTCTCGCTGCCATCCACAGTTCGAAAGCTAACCCCCCAAGGAGCTAACTTGTTGTCTAGGGTTAAAAAGGGCTCGTAGTGCCTAAAGAAATTCTTGGCAGTAAAATAGAACTTCGCTGTGGATCCGGCAGGGGAATTATTCTCAGAATTAAGAACCCACTGATTGATAAGGTAAATAGAGCTGCAAGTGAGTTGCATCACTCCTCGAGGCTTAGGAAGAGAACAAAGGATTTCAAGGAACAAAGGATTCGAAGACTTGTAAAGGGGAAGAAGCAACCCTGCAGACATTTGATGAAATGTCACCAAAAGTCGGTCCTCGCTGCATTGATACTCCTCGACCAGTTCTGGAGTCAATCTGGGGGAATCAACAGACTCTATTTGAAAGCCCTTTCCATCAAAATCCATACCATTTATCCTTAAAGAAAGGGCCTCAACCATAGAAAAAGAAGACATAGAAAAAGAAGACACAAAAAGGAAAAGGTAATATCGCCGGCGGACGAAAATAGCAGAGGCAACTTGAAAATAGAGAAAGGGAGGAAGAGAATATCCCAAAGAAATCAACTTTATGAAAGAAAATGAGGATTAAAACAATGGGTCATGAAGAAAAGGGCGGATAGAACACCTGAGATGAAGATACAAAATTGAAGGGGTTCCACGGAAGAAGAACGCCGACGCCAAGAAAGGTGAATACGAAAGAACTAAAGAATTTTTAGAGGGAGAACCGAAACTTAAATAGCGAAAGAGAAACCGGCGCTACCAGTCAGAAGGTGAAAAGCCACGAAATCCTCGAGCTTAGAAAGAACGTGTCGAAAAACACGCACCTGGCAAGTAGTGGAGATACTTGATAAGGAGGAGGTGGCCAAAATAAAAATTTCCTCTCCTCGTATCTTCGATACAAGGAAAGGAAAGAGGCAAACTGTAGAGGGTAAAACCCCTCGGAACACGTGTCAAAAATCCAAAGAGGCCTAACAGCCCCAGAGGAACCACCCGCGAAGCCTCGGACTTAACCGAAGAAGAACGAGATCAAGCACGACGAATGAAGACTCGGAAGGAAGGGATTCGGACTGCACCGAGGGACCGAGGCCCCAGAACCATCTTCGGAGCACCACCGAAGGAACTGCCTTACTCGACAAGGACTGACACCACCACGATTGAGTCGCTTGTCTTATTAGCTGTAAACCACCCAAGCTCGGCCTATAAAAGGCGAGCTTGAAGAACATTGTAAGGGTTGGATTCTTTTGGGTAAAAACCTAAGCGGCAAGAGTGGGATTAGGTCTGTATCTCCTCTGGCTCCTTAAGGTTACAATCCATGTAGTAACAACACTGAAATTAATATACATCTTTATGCATTTTCTTTGATTATCATCTTCTGTGTATCTTCGGTATTGTTCTTTTGGTCATCGCACCACTAAATCTTGTTTAAGTAACTGTATGTATGAATAGATCTGATGGATGTGGTACCTTGAGAACCTATGCAGATTTTCTACTCGTACACCCTCCGTTATAGTATTTTCTTTTGATGTCCCAATAGTTTCCTGCATGATCACGTACAACAATGCCAATGCCCACAGATTTAGTTGCCTTATTGTAAGAAGCATCAATATTAAATTTAAGACAGTTAATAGTAGGTGGTGTCCAGTGAACCATAGCATCAGAAACAGCTGCAGTATCGTTTTGTTGTACGTGAGCAGCACCCTTAACTAGAAACTTTATGTTCTGAATAGCTCTTGCAGGATTGGATTTTTATTCCTAAAAACTAGCATACATATATTCATCCATATTTTACCAAGCAGTTATCATAAGTATCAAAGTTGATGTGAAATTGTATTCCTAAAAACTAGCATACATATATTCATCCATATTTTACCAAGCAGTTATCATAAGTATCAAAGTTGATGTGAATCTATGCAGTGATTGGTGTAATCTGTGAACCAAGATATAACCCAATGCATGAAATCAGTGGACTGTTGTTGCAGACTGTAAGTGTCTATACCCACGGCTAGCCACAAAGCTCTAAAATAGTCATACTCCAACATTAAATGATGTAATGATTCAACATGCTTCTGACAAAAGGGATACAAAACATGTATATTATGAATATAAACATTCAACCGTTCTCTAGTAGGTACAATGCCTTTGAGACATTTCCATACAAAGAGCTTGACCTTATGTGGAGCTGCAGATTGCCAAAGTCTTTTCCATATTTGTTTTGTAATTTCTGTCTAACTGAATTGTTCTCGTTGGATTTTTGTGTTAACACTTGATAAGAAGATTTGACCCTAAAATCTCCATTTCTGCTAGGTTTCCAGATTAATTTATTTTCACCCTGTTGAACTTATATCATACATAAAATTTTGGCTGCAATGTGTGATGGAAATAACCTTTCTACCAAGGAGGTGTTCCACCGTCTTAGGTTTGTATGCATGAGATCAAAAGCATACACATATCTAGCAGGATCTGGAAAATTAGCATTGGGTGTAAGTGGCGTATCAAGATCTCTAACCCAAACATCATACCAAATCAGTGTTTTGGTACCACATTGAATGCCCCAACAATAATTTTTCCTCACAAACTGTAAACCCAACTAAATGCCTCACCAAATCCAAGAAGGATTGTAATGACTTTCTTGAAGATGGAGGAAATGACAATATGGAGAATATTTGGATTTAAGGATTTGAACCCAAAGCCTATCAGATTTAACACATAATCTCCATGCCAGCTTAGTTATAAGGGCATTATTGAATTTTCTTAAATCCCTAAATGAAAGGCCTCCATCATATTTGGAGTGACAGAGAGAATCCCAGGGTATCAGATTGAGTCCTCTATTACCCTCATGCCCCCACCAAAATCTTTGTTGTATGCTATCTAATGGTGCGTTTGGATGCAGGATTTTAGAGAGGAGATTCATGGGACCAAGGGATTTGGTAGAATTATAAATCCCTTGGCCCGTTTGTTTGCCAAAATCCCTTGTATTCATGTTTCCCCTGGGAAACACTTTCCCAGCAAATCCTCCAAATCGAGTAACACCTTCCCCCCTGTTATTTGCTTGGAAACTTTCCAAGGGATTTGTGGCCCCATCAAAACACAGCACTTGTGTAAATCCTAGGTTTGACAAACGGTACATGGAATTTCAAACAAAGGATTTGACAGTTTCCAGGGATTTTTTCTTGAGTTACCAAACGCGCCAGGTATTTACATAAATCCTGGGTTTTATAATACCCTGGAATTATAAATCCCCTGGAAACGTAAATTCTGCATCCAAACGCGCCATAAGTCTTCCAGGGTTTGTATTGGTAATTTAAAATTGGACATAAAGTGAGCAGTTATTGAATTAAGAATATTTTTACTAAGGTTCTACCTATTTACCACCCAAAGTTTCCTTAAATCCCACATTCCCACTGTGCCTATACAAATATAACTCTATTTTGGCTGGGCAAACAAAACTCTCCCTAATCATATTTCACAGATAACTGTAATCTTCTTCAACGTTCAACCACAAACCACCGTCTTTCTTCTTCATTTGTCTCTCAAATCTCAACTTTACTCTTGCAATCTGTGTACTTTTTTGTGTTTTTGTAGTCAATAATTTCAAATCAACACATATCCTGAAACATAATAAGGAAAAGGGATTTATTGTATGAATACATCCATTTGATTCGATTAAAGAAAGCTAAATCTAATAGACCTTCACCCAAGAACATCTATTATTTCTACACTCTGCTGGTCACCCATATCATCTGATTAGAAAAAAGGGAAAAATCGTAGAATGCCCCAAAATGGACTACAACTGTTGAGTTTTGACCAACCTCTGAAAAATTCATCCAAAATGCCCCAAAATTCACTATTCATCCTCCAAATGCCCCAAAATTCAGGTTTTTTCTGTGGGATTTGGATGAATTTTGGGGCATTTGGATGATGAACAGTGAATTTTGGGGCATTTGGATGAATTTTTAGGGGGTGGGGCAAAACTAAACAGTTGTAGTCCATTTTGGGGCATTCTACGACTTTTTCCTAGAAAAAACCGGTGATGGCTTCATCTTCTCGCCTTCTTTTCTTAGAGCAAGCACTATGGTTCTCTATTTGGGGGGACTTCTCTATTGAATAGAGAAATGCAACTACTATGGTGCAAAATTTCTCTATTCAATAGAGAAATTGGTTGGCTTTGCTATTGCCTGCTACGGATTCGTAGCAGGCAATAGCAATAGAGAAGCGAGGCGGAAATCCGATTCCCGCAGGGCGGAAATCCAATTTCCGCACAAAACTTTTTACGGAAATCCGATTTCCGCCCAGAATTCATGCGGGAATTGGATTTCCGTCCCATAAATAATACCGTTTGACCTTTTTTTCCTTACACCCCCTCTACACCTCAACATCCAACCATCCATCTTTCTATTTTTTCATGACCGTCAGATCCCCAACGACTTTTTTTTTCAAAATTCAAAAAAAATAGCCGTTGGGATCTCTTCTATATAAGAAAATTCACTCTCTTTGACAAATCCACCCCAATCAATCTTGTTTCTATTGATTCTTTCTTTCTCCCTTCAAATTTTCAAATTTTTTTCATCACCAAATCAAAATGGCGACCAATTACACCAAGTTAGAAGATCTAGCAATTACTTACTCTTTCATTCGTTGCCGAATGAATGGTATGGTGGGAGAAGTGGAACCTTGGCAACCGGCGTTTTGGATTCGTGTTTTTGATGTGTTCGTGAGAGTTTTAAACAATCCAAATGGTAGAGATAGAAAAAGAATTAGAAGGCGATGGAACCGCATTAGTGGAGACATCTCCGAGTTTTGTCGAATTATGAGAGCTATGTACCAAACAAATACAAATGCGTCACCCGAAGAATTGGTCACTCTATCTCTTGCTCGATATTATGAGCTCAATAACCGGGCTTTCGTGTTTGGTGAATGTTAAAGATCGAGGATTTACAATGATGTGTTATTAAATGTTAAGAGCAACGTGATGGAATCTATTTGGCAAGATATTAGTAGTTTTTTTTTTCATCTTTGCAATGTAGTCATGTACCAATCAAGTTAGCAAAATAAAAAGTACTGATATTAATTCCAAGTTTCAAGTTAGCAAATAATAAGTTTTCAATAGATTACAACTAAACTAAAAATCTCGAGCATTCTGGTTGTTGAGCAATCCAGTGAACGTTCCTACTCCCTCACCCTCAGCCATGTCCCAGTCAGCATTCGGGTTAGTAGTAGTAGTACTTTGTGGCCAAGGTGGCCAAGTTTGTTGCACATATTGTTCAGTTTGTTGCACAAATTGCTGGCTCCGATATTGAGATAAAGGAAATTGTTGGTAATCATGCGATGACTGAGAAGTCGTAGGTGCTTCTTGGGGTCGATAAAAATCTCCGGGTGGAGTTTCCCTAACAAAACTACTGGTATTACTGCTGGTACTTGCACTCTCATAGAACGGATGATAAGCTTCCCCAGGACCAATGTAAGGTAGCTCCCGACGAACTGAACTAGAGCTAGAAGATCCCTCCATTTGATGGTGGAGGTCCGCTGTATGGTCATACATAAAACTGTTCAGTGCATCATACTTGTTGGCGAGATGCTGACTATACTTGCACCATTGTTCCTGTTTCATGACCCCAATCGTATTATAGCATTTTGATATGAATAAAAACAAAATATCGCAATTCAAACATAAAGTAGTATTTATATTTATACTTACCGCTGTACCCACAGACGCATCATATTGGTGTACCTCCTTCATGTACTCCTCGCCTAGCATTCTTTTCATTGCTCTACCATCATTGCCACAAATGACAGCATAAGGCGGCTCCTCAATTGGAAACCGTGGATGGAGAGTTGAAATATACTCTGGAACATATGTACATTGAGTAAGACTCGGTTGATCGCGAATTGGAGGTTCCACACGCGCAACATAGACATTCCCAGCATGCACAACTTTGGGCAAATAAGGTCCAATAGAATGGCTTTTCCACCATACATAAAAATCATCTTCTGTGGTCTCACAGTAGTGCAAAGTATTGTGTCCACCACCCACATAATTTCCCATTTCTTCTGAGGTACCACTCAATTTTGGCGGTGGATCAATGGGAATTACTACTTTTCCCTGAGTCTGACGAAGACATCGTTCCCCTAGGTACATGAAGTATTCTCGGTCTATCGGATCATAAATCGAACATCGTTGAACGGACAACCTTCTAGCCTGTACAACATCTCCAATCCCATAGTGGCTACTACAATTCCACGGCAGCCATGTGATACCAAGTGGATCGAGAGAATCCAAATGGTTCCGAGCCAATACCAAAGAGTGAGGACCGGTATTTCTTTGTGATCCGGTACCCTTCTTCATATGTCCCTTGTCACATAATTTTAAAGCAGGGAAGAAATCAGGATTACCTTGACCCTCGTCTGTATTTGGCTTCAATACAGGTATATACGACCAAAACCAAGGCTGCAAAAACACGAAGAAAAAAATATCAATGATAAGAAGCGTTCAAGTTTGTTGTTGTATAAACGGGAAATGTTTACGTACCAATAAAATGTACCAGAAGCATTCCAATTCGCCGGACTTCTTGTGTGTGACCACATTATCCAATGCGGAATACAACCTTCCCATTATTGCTTGACCCCAATCGTAAGTGTTTACCTTTTCCAAATCAACCAGTAATCTAAGCCAACTTAACAGAGCAACATCGTTCTTGTTTGGAAACAAAACATTGCCGATCACCCACAACAGAAACATCCGAGCAACGTTCTTCACATCAGAATCTTCCCATTGATCTAAGGGGGTCTTTTTCCATGTCAAAATGTAGTTTCTGATCAGACTCAACTTTATCCCAGATTTTCTGATTAACACATTCCTAACATAGTCTCTAGTTTCATCATCAGTAACCACATAATATCCTTCTTGATTAACCTCCAGACCTGTTCGTTGTTCTTCTTGCACGGTGTTATCTCTATCTTTTTTCTTTGGTGGTTTTACCAATGGAAGTAGAAAATCAGTGTATATATGGCCAAATTTTGCCCAATCCTCAGCTTTGAAATCGATCAAATCAATAAGTTCACCACTTCCAACAGCTATACATGTAAGCATAGTAAAATCCCAAGGAGTGAACCCAATTTCAAATCTAGGAGCATGAAAGGTATGCGTGGTGTGCCACCATCTCTCAGCAATGGCGCTTACCAATCTACTATCAGCACTCCCTGGATACTCTACTTTAAATATCCCGCCAAATCCACAATCATCGACGATTCTCTTACATTCCGGATGTCGACTTACAATTTCGTATAGTGCAGGAAGACCAGCGGCGCTACCTCGGGTATTGATTTGACCCTTGTCTGCTTCCGGAGGATGTTTTCTAATATGCCTATCACAGTGCTCCGACGATACGATTGTAGTTGCATCTATAGTAGGGATCATGTTGAACAACAATTCAATCCTACAATGCTTAAGAGAAAAACATCAAATGCAATACAATCAACAATTGTTAATCAAATTACAATATATATTCATTCTCAATCCTACAATGCATGCATATAATCATCAAATTCAAGCCATTTCAACATTTCAAGCAATTTCAACCTAAATCAATAACAATCACCAATCATATATAAGAAATTATGATATATGTATGTTAGCAGAACATCAAAGAGTTGTTTTGGTTGCAATTAATCATTCAAATACGTTCAAAATCATGATCAAACGAAAAAAAAAACCAATTTAAAACCCTAGAATGAAGAACTCACCTTTATCAAAATTTCTTGATGAAAATTGAAATTGATTGCTTCTATATAACCATCATTGATTAGTGAACGCACCCTTTTGATTTCGTGGGTTAATTTGACTCCAAACTGATCAAATTAAAAAAAATTGTGGAAGAAGTAGAAGAGAAAACGAAGAAGAAGAGGAAAAGAAAAACTGAGAAATGTGGTTCAGGTCGCAGGGTTTCTGTCTAAAAACCAATTCTTTACGGAAATCGGATTTCCGCCGGTCAAAAGTCAAGCTTTGACTGTGCGGAAATCCGATTTCCGCAGATTTTTTTTTACGGAAATCGGATTTCCGCACAGAAAAGCTACGGAAATCCAATTTCCGTCTCCAAATAGCTAAGACCACCGTGGTTGCCATTTTTTCGCCATTTCTGCCTTCCCCTTTCTCTATTCAATAGAGAAGGCTTAGGCAACCATAGTGCTTGCTCTTAGTATAGCTGATGGCCGATCTCTCGTCTCGATGGAGAATTTGACATAAAAAAACAATTCAACTCTCCAATCTGTGTACTCATGCCACAGTTTTGATTAGTAGACATGATTCAAGTAAACTTAAGGTTTGCAATTAAAGCTAATTACGATGGTGATTTGCAAATTAACCTCCAAATCTGATTAATTTGATGGCGTAGTGGTGTGGTGGTGTCCGGTGGAGTTTGACTATGGAGAATAATAGAGTGAGTTTTGTATACCCTCTTTGAATAAAGTTATAATTGTATAGCTAGAGTGGGATTTAGGAAAACGGTGGGTGGTAAATAGGTAGAACTTTTACTAAAGTTGATTTTCCCGCTTGGTTTTGAGTTTTGCTTCTCCTGACCTTGTAATCTATTCTCAAAGGATTCTTGAATGGAACTGAAAGAGTGTATCTTAGATCTCCCTAAAAGCAGACCAAGATATTTATCAGAAGGACAAAAGATGCCTGACTCCTAATCTAAGACAACTATATAGTATAGTATTGAGTTAAGTGTTTCTACACCATGCTTTCATCATGTATATATGTTTGGGCTTCACGCCATTTACACTTGCTTAGCTTATGGGCTTTTAGATACCTAGTAAAATATTACTAGTGTAGTACAAAGTACAAACAGAATATACATTCCATCATCAATCATCATTGATGGATCGATCCAATATGGATTTAGTTCGATGAAGAATGGGCCATAAAAAAAAAGATCATATATATGGTTTATTATAAATACTTGGGGCAATTTTACATACGTATGTATTTGTGTTGTAATGATATATTTTGACCAAATTGTGGTACTGCATATGCAAGTACAGTTTGCTTAATGCTTTCTCTTATTAACAAAAACAATAACTCTCTACACTAGTGGTTTTAAAAGCTTTTAACGCTTAATTAGTTAAAACCATTGTACATTTGCATCTGATTCATCAGAATCTGCTCAAAGTTATCCGTACACTTGTTGATTTGGTGTGTATGCATCCCTTCATATGTTGTAACCACAATGCTTTCGTCCTTGGATAATCGCTGCACCTGCTTCTTCACGTTGCAACCTTGGTGTGTGCATCTGTAATAGCTCCTGCAACCAAACAAACAATTCTCATTTTAAACACGCATAGCGATGGAAAATGACACTAAAACAAGGGTGAAGAAGAGAATTATCGTCTCCGGGTTCAAGGTCCTAATAATAGATTTTTTTTTGACAATTGTTCGACCCTTCATAATTGAATTGGCGAGTACAACACGTCAGTGAGTACCGATCAAAAAAAAAAAAAACACCTCGGTGAGTATTGCCTCCAGGATACTTGAAACCCCACGACAAAATTGAGTTCAAGGTTTGTACAACCTTAACCCAACCAAGAACACAGAATGAAAGTTTCTAATGATGCTTATTAGATGAGAAAACAAAGATAGTTTTTTTTTTTAAAAAAAAAACGAGAACGCTATTTTTAAATGATCAGGTCGATTTGAACAAATTAATATATACTCCCTCTGATCCTAGAAAAAGTGATACTTTCATATTTCTAATTGTTCAGCCTATATTTTGCTAGTTAAAAAAATCATAATTTGAGAGTGATTCAAGTATATGTATATGTACCTTGGGTTTTGGTTGTTCTTTACTGCCTTTTGCCCATACTTTCTCCAACGATATCCATCATCTAATATGTCAACCTGACTCCTTGTTTGAAACGCAAATCTATGCTTCTTTGCCTTCTTCTTCTGCAGATCACTTCCCATCTGCTTATGACTAACCGTATTATTATCATCTGAATTAGCCTGTGATGACGAATTCTCGCGAACACTGCTCGTCGTGGTCGTACCGTTGATAGAAAAACCAGCAACGTTAGTATTAACCATCTCACCTACAATCTCATGTTGTAAACTTGATGTTGCCGAACCTGCTGGTAATAACCCGGCTGTACTACTTGATGAATTGTTATTGGCATGAAGCAAAACACTGCCGAAATCGAAATTGACGATGTCGTTTGATTGTTGTTGTTGATGATGAGGAAAAGTACTTAGAGGTGGTGATGATGAGAATGGGAAGAACATCATTTGGTTATCCATGAGATTTTGATGAGAATAGAGAGGAATGAAGACTAAACTTGTTGTAAAGTTATAAAGAGTTTGTAATATGAACAAAAAGTTGTTGGAAGGAAGGCTGCTGGTTCTGTCCATTATATATAGGTAGGCACCAAACGGTCTAAATGCGCACTCCATGTATCTAAAGTAAGAAAGAAAAGCAGGTCACACGAAGGTTAGGAAAAACAAGACTGAATTATTTTACCCACATGTACGTTTTTTGTTGAGAGTATGACTCTCTCTCGAATTATTCACTAGTTTAAGTCTAGTTTAGTAGTTGTACGTTTAGACCATAGGGATCTCATTTCATGAGTGGTTTAAGACCGAGTCTTAGTCGCACGGATGTTCGTTCACTGGAACTTCGTTCTCTAACAAAGTTGCGGAACACATGAAAAATCGCTAAATGGTTTCGCACTAAATTGTAAAGAATTCAGGGCTGACGAGTTTCAAACTCAGATTATCGGTATCATCATTCAATGACTTTACCACTGTACTGCAATAACATTAGGTCTTAGGCCGGTTCTAATGGAACCATGCAAAACATTGTCTTTGCAATCCCACGTGGCCTAGTAAAAGTTTTTTGGGGCAGTGGTGTCGACACAAAAAGTGTCTGTCGATAGATTTTCTGTCGATGTCAACAGTTTTTTCATCGACGGATGGTTTGGTGTCGTCGATATAAATTGTGTCGGTGTCGATACTTTTCCTATCTATGTCGACACTATTTGTATCGACTATAAATTCAACAATTTAGAGACGATTCTTCTCATCTTTTTCTCAACTCTTCTCTTCATCTTCTTCTCAACTCTTCTCTTCGTCTGTCTTCGTTTCTTCTTCTGTTAGTTTTTTTTTCTTAACCTAACAATTGTTGGTCGCTCATGAAGCGATTCACAAAATCAGTAAAGGCTGCGATTGGGAGCTCTAAAAAGAAAAGGGAAAGCAAAAAAAAAGAAAGTTCAAGAAAAGGTTGTTGATCACCACGAGCACGTCGAGCAGCCCACCGGTATCAGTTGGACTCAAGATAAAGATTACGAGTGGGCTAATGTCAGAAAACTCTGTAGTCTTAGCATTATACCGGGGCATTTATCAAGGAATGATAAGATCATAATCTTAAGAGGAGGTAAGTTTTTTTTTTTTGTCTAACTGTTATATTGGTTATAATTTGATACGCCCATTTTAATTAGTAAATATTACGATATATATGGGCACATGATTAGTTAAAGCTACATACGATAAACTTCCACCTGCAATTAAAGAACGCGTAAATAGGTACCCATTGAAAGAGTTTTATTTCAATAATCGAGCGGTATTGGAGAATTCAAATACATTTTTCTTTAGAGACTTTGAGGTGGGTAAGTTTTTTAATTAGAATTGTAATTGGGGCAAACCAATATTATTTATGTGCATACTGTGATAATTAAATATAATGATGCATGTAGGAATCAGCCCGTTAGATTTGTACATGATCACCGGCATAATGTGCAAGGGACCGGAGATTCCATACAACCAAGCCAAGTGGAAAGATGGTCGCTGGGCCGAACGACTTCCTTTACTCAAACAGTATGGGTCATTTGTAAGAGGTGACGGTTTAAGTGTTGCAAACTTGAGAGATTTTTTGGAACAATATTGGAGTATTTACGAAAAGAATGATGATTGGCCTGATGGAGATTACGATGAGATCGAAAGAGTATTTGTATTGTGGATTGTATCCTATAGTTTTTTCCCCAATGCTAGTTCGATGGCACCCTTTGGTTTTCTGGAGACTTTGGAAAACTTGGACATCGCACATAAGTATGATTGGGGAACTCCAATGTTGGCAGAGCTACACAGGATCCTGAGAGAGGTCTCCTCCGGGTCATCCAATAGCTGCGATGCATATCATCACGTCTTAGAGGTCAGAAAGCCTAAGCTGTTTTTCAGCAAATGTATTATTTTTTACCTGGAAAAATAATGTAATTTATTTTATCTTCGCAGTTCTGGTGGTACATTCAGTTTAAAAGAATTGGCCAGTTTGTTCAGAGGAATTTGGTTCTCTACAGAGCTACTGCAGGCAGAATCCTGAGGCAGGTTTTCTAGGGACAGAAGCTGAAGAAGAAGACTTGCGGCATCATTAATAGACGATTCAGAAGGTCGCTTACCTACATTGCTTGGGTGAGCAGGAGAAGGTACTTGGTTATCAAAGTCGTTGGTATCTTCCACAGAAGGGTCGGTGGTGGTGTGTTCTGAAGACAAGGATCATGGAGCGGTGACACTTGGAGCCTTGACTACTTCCTTAACCACTTCAGCGGAGTTGCTTTGATCCTAAAGTTTTGGAGACTGATCTATAACATGAGAGTCGCCAGCACCAGTAGGCTTGGTAGAATCATTCTCCTTTGAAGGTTTAACGGCATCATCTCCCTTCTTAGATGGTTTCACAGGAGGATTGTTCTTCTTGGAGTTCGCCGGTTTTTCCTTGTTTTGAGGGACGCCAGCATCTTTCTTGGAGGAAGAAGACACTTTAGGATTGGCATCCTTAACTGGTTCAGAAAGCTTTAAACCAGGAAGAGTTTTCAGCTGATTTTGGAGTTGAGCAAGCGCCTCTTGCTGCTTAGTTGGCTTGCTTTTCTTTGAAGGCGGCTAAGAAAATGAAAAGTTGTCATCATCAGTTTCCGCTAACAAACAGAGGCAAATATATACATATATTTTAAAACTTAATTAAAGTGTTTGTTACCTCAACATCGTCTCCACCTTTCCCTTTCCTTTTTTGGCATTTGGCCTCCTTGACGCCTCCTTTCGAAGTCTTCTTGGCGTCTTTCTTTCGAAACTCAGGTTACTTTACCCAATGACCAGTATCGCCGACAACGAACTTGCCATCTTCTTTGACATACTGATCTTCCTCAGTCCAACAGACTTTCCAGAAATCATGTTTGGCAAAATCAGAATGCTCGGGAAGGAAGTCTTTTCGGGCAATGGTCCTATTTTCATCCTCCCAACCTTTAAGCCAGGGACCTTCAACCTTGCAAGGAAGATCATTACAGTGATTCTTAGTCTTGGCGCGTATAGTGGGTTTGGCGGCAGTTGAGGAGTCTTTGTCAACGTCTCTCAGGAACCTTTTGTCGCCATCAAAAGCTTTCTTAGATACAATGCGATAAGCCCAAGATTCACCCGCCCTGTCGCAAATTTTGACTTCATATTGAGCTTTGAAGTTCTCAATGGTGTACAGCTCTGGGTTGGTAAAATCTGGATTTCGGGTAACTTTTGAGTAATTGGTAGTGCCCTGTCGGCGGGCAATCCACTCGTACATTATACGAATGGAGTTAGAAGTAAGCTGAGCACGGCTCTTGTTGGCATAAACCAGCATTTCAAGAAGAATAGGATCATTAGGATCGTAAAGCGGAAATTTGTAGCCGGCCTTCAGCTGACCAATTGAAATGACAAAATTATTGTCATCCTGGCCTTCTTGGCGGATATGATCAAGGAGTAGAGGATCTTGGGTGGAGGTGACGCCGTCAAGGGGAGTGATCTTGGGCGCCTTGTTATCAATATGATGCTTCAAACAATATTTGTCCCAGTCACCCCAAGAGCATTTTTTCTTACCTTTCTTGGGGGACGGCGTCTGTGAAGATTCTTCATGATCAGATTCTTGTGTATGAGTTGATGTCTCAGAATCGTAGGTAGTATCTGTAGAAGCCATGGAAGAAGTAAGGATATCGGAAAAAGGGCAACGTTGCCGGAGAAGAAACTGTGCAGGGTAGAAAAGTTGCCGGAGAAGCAAAAAAGGAGGAAACAGAGAGAACCATGAAGAGAAGATGGTGGAGAAAGAGATTTGGGGTGGTAAAAAGCAAGAAAAATGATGAAAAAGGTGCTGAATCAGGTGGACAGGCGACGACACAGCGGCGGTTAGGGTTTTAGCACAGAGCTCTAAAGAAAGAGAATGAAGAGAAAATTTAGAAGAAGAATTAGGGTTGACTGAAGAAGACGTGATATTTATAGGAAGAAGACACCAAGGCTGAGAAAGTTGCAGGTCAAAAGGTATTCCCTAGATTCGGGGCATGCAGTTGGACGTGGAGAGGATCTAGCTACTAGTAAAGATACGCTGGCATTTTGAGCGGAAATGGATGTTCATCTTCGGCGACTAAAGATCGTGAAGATGGCGTGCAACTCGAAGATCCTTGGAACGCCAGGTTCCTTAAGAAGTACTATCCTTGATGGATA
>JAJJMA010213305.1:0-20781 GCA_023529015.1 Papaver nudicaule | reverse complement strand
TATACAGGGGCTTACTTGTCTTTTTACCGGAAATTCTTTTTATTTTATTTTTTTAATTTAATAAATATAATTTTATTACAAAATATCTTACCTTATCCTTTGCTTTTTTTCTCTATCTTCTCACAAACACCTCGACCTTATCTTTCCTTCCCCATTCCTTAGCGTTTTTTTTCTTCTCTATCTCTCACAAAACCAAACCCACCTCCTGAATAACGAATTCATCACCTCTATCTCATCTATGACAGACTCTGAAATCACTTGAATCAGCACCTCTATCTCACAACGATGGAATCATATTCAAAACCTTTCAAACAGAAATCGAACACCCTCTTTGAAATTTCGCTAACCCTAAAAAATCGATTAGGTTACTGAATTGAAAAAAACCTACCTTTTAATCTCCATCACACTGAAACATAATAGAAATACTGCAAAAATATCAATGGGTTTTTGTATTTCATCTTCCATTTCCAGATCTAACGTTTTGATCGATGTTGGTTTTATCAAGACCAAATCTGTGGTTAGTTATACCCTTTTCTCTTTCTGGTTCTGGGGTTTTTATCTCCATTTTATCTGATGGTTTAATTGTTTGTTACAGGTACAAGCTGTGATGTTGTTGTTAGGTGGATGTGAAGTCCTGGTGCTATTGATGGTTGTTTGTTTGTGGTGGTAGTTTGATGGTTGTTTCTAAGAAGATATAGATTCCAGGGTTACAATCTTTGCTAGGGTTTTAGTTTATCAATTGTTGTAATCTTCGATTCGAGAAGATTTAGAATGGGTTGAAATTTTTAGGAATGAAATTTACTGATTTTTAGGGTTTTATTTTTCAGATTCTTGGCTAGTGATGGAAAGATTTTTCAGAACATGGTTCGCTCCTACATTGAAAAGGTTGGTCTCTCTCTTCTCTCTTTTGAATGGAATTTTCCAAGAGCGTTTCCAGGCCAATCAAGATCTTGTTGTGCTTGGTAGCATTTAATCTCCTTCATTTTGTGCTTTGCTGCATTTTATGCAGCCTAATTGTATTATTCTGCCAATTTCACCGGCCAATCAAGATCTTGTTACATCTGATGCCATTAAGATCTCTCGTGAAGTAGACCCAAAAGGTTAGATTTCATAACTACTGTCCTTTGGTTAGCAAAACCGTTAATTACCTCGCATGTATTGTTTTCACAACTCTCATTGTATCTGAATACTCTCATTTTTGTGTTTCAGGGGAGAGAACATTTGGTGTTCTCACAAAGATTGATCTCATGGACAAGGGTACTGATGCAGTTGATGTAAGTATGCTTATTGCCAACGCTTGCATTACAGTACATTACCGTGAGGACGTTTTCTGGCTTTTTGCACTTATTTGTTGTAGTTTTAAGTATGGAGGTTAAGATCAGATGTTTTTGTCTGTATGTTAGTTTATGCCATACATGGACATATTTCCATGAGATTGATGGCCTGTGACTAACTTTTTGTGTGTTTAGATGTTAGAAGGAAAAGCTTATCTCTACAATTCCCTTGGATTGGTGTTGTTAATCGATCCCAAGCTGATATCAATAAGAGTGTTGACATGATTGCTGCTCGGCGTAGAGAAAAAGAGTATTTTATGAGTTCTCCAGAGTACAAGCATATGGCACAGAGAATGGGTTCTGAACATCTAGGGAAGGTGCTCTCAAAGGTAAAGTTTGCTTTTTCATCTCTAGCTAGTGGTAACTTGTGTTTGAGTGGGCTAAAAACAGAAGCGCAAATAATTTCAGTGTCACTTGGAATTATTTAAAGCTTGAACCAAGAATCAGTTCGTACAACCAAATCTACTAAATAGTTACTACTTAATATTTTCTGCAGCACTTGGAAACGGTAATCAAAGCTCGAATCCCAGGAATTCAGTCACTAATTAATAAAAGTATTGCGGATCTAAAGTCGAAACTGGGCCGTCTTGGAAAACCTATTGCTGTTGATGCCGGAGTAAGTCATGCTTAGTCATAGTTCTTTTAGGACGTTTCATTCTTCGCGACTTCGTTGATATCACATGAACCTTACACAGGTGTTTTAACCTCAATCTAGTCAACCTATGTTTTTCTTAGGAAAAAGCTTAAAGAGTGAATCTGTAATAATGAGGCCAATTGTTGTTGTTTTGGCTGATGTTCTGCTCGATTATGTTTATTATTGATATTGTAACATGCTCCTTGATCACTCTCTTTGTTATCCCATTCAGGGGAAGCTGTACCTGATCATGGAGATCTGTCGCATTTTCGATCAAATTTACAAAGAACATCTAGATGGCGTGTAAGTATAATCGGAGGGAGTCCTTGTGATTTGATCTGTTATAGATCTCTCATTAGGCTTTAAGGTTCATTACTATCTGTTGATTTATCTTCCACTCTACTGCAGCCGTCCAGGTGGTGATAAAGTCTACAACGTTTTTGATAATCAATTTCCCGCAGCGCTGAAAAGATTGCAATTTGACAAGTATCTGTCAATGGATAACGTGAGAAAGCTAATTACTGAAGCAGATGGTTACCAGCCTCATTTGATAGCCCCAGAACAAGGATATCGTCGACTTATTGAATCTTCTTTAGTTTGTATTAAAGGTCCTGCTGAGACAGTTGTTGATGCGGTAAGCATAAATATTGGTTTGAAGTGTTAATATTTCTACCTTCAAAGGCAAGGATGTCCTGGTCTCATAATTCATAATAAACATGGCCCTCACCAATGTTTATGTTTCTTTATCTTAGTACTTATCTGTAGCTCACATTATATAGCAAACACATTTTATCTTGTACTTTCAATGATAACTTACGTTGCAGGGGTGCTCTATGCTAGAATACTTCAGTTATAATGATTAAAAATTTATTTTGCCATGATTCCAGGTTCATTCAATACTTAAGGAGTTGGTAGTCTTTCTTTGGGTGCTCTTAATGAAATCTCATATGGTGTACTGTCTTTGTTCTAACACACGTCAGTATCTATCTTTACAGGCACCTCCTATGGCGTCTGGAAGTCGTGCAATGCCAACAGATGTTAACAAGCATAGAGGTCACTGACCGTGTTGTGTCCACTGATGCTACTCTCCCTGGGATACGAATGCAGTTTAAATCGCCAACATAGAGGATTTGCCTGTAAGCTCACCCAGGGACTGTCTGTTTTCTATTTTTTGAGATATTCAAGTTGATATTCATTGAATGTCATTTACATGACTGAAGGGACTTTGGGTTGGAACACAATTTGGGATTCTTCTTCAGACAATCGTTCTCTTAATTATGTGTTGGCGCACAGACTGGGACAAAGAGGTGAGTTTTCTCCTATGGTGCAATGGTTCCTTTATTTATCTTTTTGTCAAGATATATATATTTACAGTTGTTGAATTCTTTTTGCAGGTGCAATTATCCAGAGATAGAGTTTCAGAGGATGTTGATTTAGTTGAGTGTATGTGTTCCATAAATCTGAATGTGTGTATGTCAGGCACTTGTAGTATAGACTTATAATATATGTATTTTTTTTGTATTTGGTATTTTTTTTAATACAATGTTTAGTATTTTTTATAATACAGAATTTATTTATTTGGTATTTTTTTTTAATTTTAATTAAAAAATCCGCAACGTTTATAAGCGTTGCCTAAATTACAGAAAACGTTGCTCTAAATAAATTCTGCAACGCTACTTACGTTGCTTTAAATAAAAAAGTGCAACGGAAATTCCGTTGCTTTAATTAATTAGAGCAACGTTAATAGACGTCACGAAAAATTTGTGACGCCGTAGGCGCAACGCTAATAGACGTTGCTTTAATTCTGCGCAACGTCTATAAGCGTTACAAACAGGCCCCTGTGGCGTAGTGCAACACCATACTCCTTTTGCAACCCGTGATTTACGTCGTCCAAACTCACTATCTGACTTGGTTTTAACTTTGTAGATCCAGCTGCTTCCAACAACTGATTTTCCAGGATGAAGATCCACCATTTCCCATGTCCCTGCCTCTTCATGTGCATTCAATTCATCATCCATTGAATCCTGCCATTCTTGCTGCTTCTCTGTATGTTTTCATAAAATGACAAGATAGAAGACAAAGAATAATGACAGTCTGCATACTTAGCTGGTGGTCGTCGATTACGTGGTGGCAAAACATTTTCCTCAGGATCATGATCTCGTTCCTGAGCTGCACTGTCGGGTTGAGTCGTAGAGTGGTCGAGTTCATGAGGAATGAGTAGAGAGTTTCCAGGATTCACTACTGACTGTGGTAAAGGGCTAGTAACCTCTAATGAAAAAGAATCCACATACGTAAACTCTTCAAAAGTTGATGACTTACTTTTAGGAAGGGACCAAAATGGGATCTTTTCCCACAATGTAACATGTTGAGATACACGCAGTTTGGGACTTACTGGATCACATCAACGATAGCCCTTTTGTTCAATTCCATACCCAAGAAAAACACAGATGACAGTCTTTTGACTAAGTTTGTTTCGTTCTCGTTCAGGCAGAAGAAAAAAGCATGTTGAGGCAAAGGTTGTAAGCTCAGAGTAGTTAGGTTTGTTTCCATACAGACACTCATAGGGAGATATACCACCTATAACTGATGTTGGCACACGATTGATTGTATACACTGCTGTGAGAACAGATTCACCCCAGAAATTGGAAGGAACTGAAGCTGAAATTAACTGAGTTCTGGCTATTTCAATGATGTATCGGTGTTTACGTTCTGCAACTCCGTTTTTTTTAGGAGTTTCAGTACAAGAAAGCAGAAGAATAGTTCCTTGAGTTTTGAGAAATTCTCGAAAAGGATTGGATATGTACTCCCCCCTTGATATGCGCGGAATGTTTTAATTCCTTTCGAAAAATGAGTTTTTATCAAGGTAGAAAAGTCTACATATATTTTGAGAAACTCTGCTCTTGCGGTAAACAAGTAGACCCAAGTGTAACGGGAGAAATCATCGATAAAGCTAACATAGTACAATGCTCCACCTTTTGAGGCAACATGAGATTTACCCCGAACATCTGAATAAATAAGTTCATAAGGTTTTTTTTGAAACAGTGGTACTAATATTAAAAGGAAGTGTCGGTTGCTTATTCAGTTTACAGGAGATGCAATTGGGTTCCTTTACAAAGTGTCCAAGAGTCTTGCAATTATGACACAGAACTTGAGACATATCACGTTGTGCTGGAGCATTGGAGTTTCTTGGAAAGTTAAAATTTTGGACGTGAAGGCATATCAAACACTCCTGGCATCTCTGGTGTGATTCTTTTTCTTGTTTCTTCTGTAATAAGTTCAGACACCCACAGTTGGAAGAGGTGAACGATGAAGGACAGATGCCCTGACAGACTCAAACTCATCACGTAATGCCATTAAAAATTGAACTAGAGGTGTTTCTTCTCTATACTCTGCCACAGTTCCAAAGCTACGGTCCATATTGGTTCCATGAGTGCTAATTGATTCCATATTAAAGACATCTCAGAGTGAAATTCAGAAACAAACTGATCATGTGATTGTTTCATGGATCTAATATCTTGTTCAAGTTTAATTCTCTGAGTAAAGTTGATTTGAGTGTACCTTTTTGGAAGAAAATCACGTGCATCTTTGGCTACCTCAAAGCTGGTGAGTTGCATGCTTATAGAAGGAATAACCGTGTTTCCAATCCAAGAGAGAATCTTGTGATTGTTAATCTCCCATTCTTCTTTTGGATCCTTTGATGTTGTTTCTTTTTCTTTGCCATCAGTTGTTGTGCTACCAGACTTGCTTGTTTTAGG
Source organism: Papaver nudicaule (assembly GCA_023529015.1). NCBI lineage: Eukaryota > Viridiplantae > Streptophyta > Magnoliopsida > Ranunculales > Papaveraceae > Papaver > Papaver nudicaule. The sequence continues at coordinate 15,058 of JAJJMA010213305.1, read as the reverse complement.
ATATTTTCATATACCATCAACATACTTCCACATACTTTTTCCTTTAAGAAAACTCCTCATGAGAAAAGACCAATGGTTGTAGTTAGTTCCATCTAACCTAACAGTGATGGGTTGAAAATCTTCACGCGACATGATTACTATGTTTCTGATTGTAGGGTTTACACTTTGAAAAAGAAAAGATTTTGATCAGCTTGAGACAATGGCTAATGTTTCTCAGAATTGTATTGTAGCGGAAAATTTGTTGTCAGATCTTTCCTAGCTCTGATGCCATGTTAAAACATGAGCATCGAGAAGGTTTTCTAAATATTGTGGAAATCTTTTTGTGTATTCAGCAAAGCCCTATTTATACAAAGGGTACATAGAAGATAAACCCTAGGAAAATATACATAGGATAACTACCAAGGTATCAAGATAAACAAAACTACAAGATAAAGATAACTACAAGGTAACAAGATAACTACAAGAAATATACTAGAAGATAATGTAATATCGCTATTATAATATCTTAACAGTCCCGACCTGGTTTTATACTTTATAGTTGAACATGACTTGGAATTTCACGACTAATTGCATCATTGAATTTCACGACCAATTTTTAAGTTATTTAATTCTCTACTTGAATTGTCGCTCCTTCTTACAAACATTGTAGTTTTTTGTAAGTAATATTTAGAGCTATCAGTGTATATAAGATTTGAGATGTAAGGTTCAAAACTTAAGGTAATTGTTATAGGGAGGAACAAAAGTGATTATGGGAGGGAAGAAATGTTGATCCAACGGTCTGGATCTGTCCATACAGAAAATGTTACCTCCCATAATCACTTTTGTTCCTCCCTATAACAAAAGTCAAACTTAATAGTGTGTTTGTCAACTTGTTTTTCGTGATACGATCATTTGAAAACAAGACTTTTGCTATCACTTGTATATGTTGCATGAGTTCATGTCTGGACTTTAACTCTCTGTGGTAGTACTACTCTCAAATACTCAACGGAATCTTGCATATCAAAAGAGGTCTATACGTATAACCATTTACCGCACTCTATGATCTTTATTCTTTTCGTTCTCTCGTTTCGAGGTCCCTTCCTGACCAAAACTTGTACAAATTGTGTACAATCATATCATTTGAGTCTGTGATACTTCATGTCCAACCTGACGTGGAACCAAAAGACTCCATCGGTTTGTATCTGGTACAATCTACACCAGAAGACTTTCTCTGTAACATGTGATTCACGCTCACACCGAAAATTTTACAGTATGCAAAAGGGACGGTACTGGGATCCATGAAAATTAAGCAGCCTCTAGTCAGAATTTTCGTGTAAAATTCCCATGGTATGGTCTCATATTACAACTACGTTTTCTAAAACACAAGTGGGACCAATATGATTTGACCTAAATTTGATTAACGAAATTGGAGTTGAAGTTATTCCCTTCAAGTTTGCTTATATATGTCGTCTTGAAAAAAACAAAATTAGAATTACAAGAATTTAACAATTACATAAGAATTGTGCTCGAAACCGATCCTTCTAAAAGAGAGCCTTGTTTTCTGTGATCTGAAAAGATCCATCCCAAGAAGTGTGGGTATTACATAATGCTTCAGCCAGACCGAATTACAGATATCTCTTCGTAAATAGATATCCAAATATTAAAAAAGCCCATAAAGAAGAGTACAAATTTCGTTTAAATTCTCATGCAACTCTACAAACTTCAAACTTAGCTATGGCAGTTTCCTCCATCATCTCATTTCTACTTCCTCTTTTATTTTCCAGAAACATTACAATTTTTAATAAACAGAACTTCGAGCTAAGTATACATATAGAAGTTTTACAATCGATGGCTTAAGACTCGTATTGTGATGGTCCGACTTGTTTTCCATGACGCTGCGCACTCTCCATAGTTGCATGTTGGGAAACACTTTCTTTGTTTTAAACACGACTTTGGATATCATATGATTTTGTTTTGTACCTTAGGAACATCCAAGAATACAAGTCATATGAATCAGTTGCATCAAATAAATGTTGTTTGAATTACGAACCTGAACTCTCCGTGAAACTACTAGTGGGGCAGGAACCATGATCCAAGATAAGAGAGTAACAAAACTACGAGGAACAAACAAATATAGGAACAAAACAACAAATCCAGGGGGTGACAGCTGAGTGAAATAAGAGGGAACTGGTAACCCCGGCTTATCCAGTTCTATGACTTCTGTCGCCTGGATTATACAGTAAAAACTCCATATATTAATACTTTTGGGCAGACACAAAATTATTGATATATGGAGGTCGATAAACATATGATTTTACAAATTGGGACCATAATATTTATTAATATGTACTCGGTAATTGACAAAAATTTGTTGCACTCCGGGGAGATTTTCCTAATTCTTTCATCTTGTTTTCTTGATTGTTGTTTCTATTTACCCTTGGATATACTGTAAACCAAAATCTGTCCAAATTGTGTACAATTAATGTCTTTTTTTTTTTCAAAATGTTCTTTCTCATATGTGTGAAAATCATTCCCATGGATAAACTAGAGGTTAACGTCTATGACACGAGTTTACAGCAGGTACCATGAGCTGCGAGTGACCAAACTTTATGAGTAAAATTGTCATGGCCAGTTGCTTATGAAATTTTGAGTGTTTGAAGCTTTGAGTTCCACACCAATCCTTCCTGAAGCGGTAAACATGCATCAATTTTACCCGGTTGCTTTGGTTGATAACGTCTTGATGAATTGCATATAACCAACAAGTTTTTACATGATGAATGTAACAACCAAGTATCTGATTCTTTATCAGACGGTTATCACTTCACTTCTGTCTCACACTTTTGATGGTTTGGTAGGATTATGATGATTCGAATATACTAAAAAATAACCAGTTGATAAGAGACACAAGATTTTTACGAGGTTTGGCACATAACGTGCTTTACATCCTCGGTTTCCCCATGACTAGGAGATTTCACTATGTACTTTCGGTTACAAAGATTAATGCTTTACAGTCAAGAACTGATGAACTCTCTTACTTGGATATTTTTCCCCAGTTAAGGCTTTTTTCTCTCTTTTTTCTCATACCTTTTCTACTAACCTATGCTTTCTTTTTATAGTAGCTTAGCCTTGGCGTCTTTTGAAGGTGACTCATCTCTTTAGCTTTATGTGTCAGTTTCACCACTTTGCCCCGCTCATGTTCATGGATGCATGGTTGCCACATTTGTACTCTCCCGCCTGTGTGATCGGGCTTTCCATTTTGCATGGCTGACACCTGCCTCTTCTGTAGGTTTGGTTATGAGTTATCTTTTATTGAAATGTGTTCCGCCCGCTTCAACCTTCGGGTAGTCCTTTTGCATGGCCACCACGTGCCCTTGCCTGTACTTAGATAAGTGTTGAGCTGTCTTTACTTTCCCGCTTATGAACATCGGGCAACTTGCATGACGACCACGTATTCTTTCTTTCCCGCTCATGAGCATCGGGCGGCTTGCATGTTGACCACGTACCCTTACTTTCCCGCTCATTAGCATCGGGCGGTTGCAATCCCCTATGTGTCCCGCTCCACGTGTCACCAGTATTTCTGATTTGCATCGTCTGGTGGACGACACGTTTTTTGGAACTGTGAGCACCTTTGACTTTGTTGACTGAATCTGGGCCCTTGATCTGGTTTGTAGATCTATCTTGGTTTATCTTCACAACTTCTTGCTCTATCTTCTTATCTTGCCCCTGACCTTGAAGATGTTGCCACGTGAATGGTGGATATCTGATGTTTACAATGAATGCAGCTGATAGTAAAGATTTAATAAGATACAAACAAACAACTTAATATTTTATTGTCAATTACATCATAAATCATGAGGAAATGTAAAACTCGAAATGGAATCCGAAATATTTATAATAAATAAATCTCAGCAAAGGTTCACTGACTTGATCCATTGAAGTGGAGGATTAATAACGTTCAACAAGGAAAAAGCATTCAAAACTACTTCCAACAATTTTCTCCATCATCTCAACTTTCAACTATCTAAATTTCACTTCTTTTTAATTACTTCTTCTTGCAATCAAAAATTATTTGTGTACAATGAATCTCAGGCTCAAAGCTTTTATATTTTGATATAGTCCAACACTCCACTTGCATTTCGTGATGCTGGTCACTGAGGTTGCATTGCATGTTAGATAACCGTTTTATTTTAAAAACAAGACTTCATGTGAATTTGACAATTTGGCATTATTTTTGTTACATGAACTCATGTTTGAACCTCAAAGCTTCGCAATACAACTCAGTACTCGCACCAAAAGTCATGTGACAGAGGAGGTCTAGACTCTACATGGTATAGCCTTCCCGCTTCACGCTAGAATATGTTGCTGGCTCTTTCATTATTTCCTTAGTTTCAATCTCGATTAGTCAACCATAATCTGCCAAATTTTGTACTTGTGAGCAAATGATAACTGGATTAGCATACACTAGTTGAAAATTGACATGGATATGGTGGGTATGAACCACTAGACCAAAATGAAAACTGTAATTCTAGACTGACATGATCTAGACTAAGGCCCAAATATCCAGAATCAAGTACTCTCCGACTGTAGCATTGGGATTGTATTTGTGGAAACTAAGGCCAGCATTCAACTTTTATTTGTTTCTAACGGGAGATTCTGCAGGATTTCCTCACTGGATGAGAAGAATTTCGCTTACCGAGTAATATCCAGAACAATACTTTGTGAGATAATTCAATAGTATTTGGAAAGGAATTCTATCATGGATGGGTTATGGCCTATGGGCAGAACTAGATCCGTTCAGGAAAATCGTCGGTTAATCTATGAGATTTTTGAAATGAAAGGAGCCATAAACATTTGCTGGCCATTTGATGCCATAAACATTTGCTGATATTGACTTGGTCCAACATCTTAAAGAGGATAATATGTAGATTTTTTCTTTCTTTTTTTTTGTTCCAAAAGCACTTTGAAATATTTTTTTTCCCCGACATGAACAAGTTTATATTAAAAATTAGCTCATGTGCAAATTGAATACAAACAGTTCCAACATTCAACCTCACAGGAAGGGTATAATTCAAAAAACAAGAAAATTTTGTGGTACACTAACACTATACCAAAAGAACATGTAAAATTTACAAGAATAGAAATATATAACTTACAGATTTTGTGGTACACTAACACTATACCAAAAGAACTTGTAAAATTTACAAGAATAGAAATATATAACTTACAGATCTTATTGCAACTAAGATCAAAACCTTAATATATGAAAGAGTTAGTATAATCCATTCAATACCAGTCGCACCCCTATTCATAATGTTCACATTTAACGTCAAGCTTCATGACTACTTGCAACAGTTTCCTCCATCATCTCAAACTTTCAACTACCTTAATTACTTCCGTTTTTCGGATTACCTCTTCTTCCGGTCAAACATTATAATTTGTGTACCAAATATCTCCTCGCTAATTGTATTCTGATCACCTCTTATATTGTGGTAGTCCAAAACATTGCATGTATTTCGTGATGCTGCTCACTAAAGCTACATGCATGCCAGAATACACATACATTTCTAAATGAAGACTTTTGGTATCATGTGAATTTGACACTTTGTTATTACTGTATATTGTTACATGAACTCATGTTTGAACCCTTGGTGACACTACTAAGAGGTCACACCGAAATTTGCATGACAAATGAGGTTTACATTGTATAGCCATCTGGTGCACACCAGAATCTTTGTGATGGCTCTCTCATTATATTTCTTTGGTTCCAATCATTCTGATTTATCAACCAAAAATCCGTCCAAAATTCGTACAATCATGCATGTCATACAAATCTGTGATATTTCACATCCAATTTGACATGAAACCTGTTACAACTCACAAGTTACAACCCGTGGGTGGATTGGATATTTCTACTACCATACAAAATACGTCAAATTGTTCTCTTTCAAACGTGCAATTATCATTCACACACTGGCATGCATAAGTTAGGAACTCTAATAATATATAATGATTAGGTCATTTCATTTCAATGTTTATATTTGTATATTTAAAAGTGAAGCACTTTTCTTGTTCGTTGATCGGTAAAAAATTTTGATGTCGAACTTCGAACTCAGATTATTGGTGCAACAATAATATTGGCTAGTGAAGCACTACTTATGGCCCAGTGACTTTTCCACGGTACACCAATGACATTGGCTAGTGAAGCACTACTTATCTCCAACGGTGGACAATCTAAACCGCAAAAGATGTGAAATTGAACACTCTATATGTTGTTTATGTGGTGTAGAAGAGGAGACAGTTAATCTGTGTTCCTTAACTGCAGGTATGCTTTTGATATATGGTTATATTTCTTGAGTCGTATGAACCCAGAATGGGTTTTCAAAACCTCAATAAAAGAGTTTCTTATCACCTGGAAGGGGAGGAAAAGTGAGAAGTTAAACTGGAAGGTATGGTCAATTCTACTATACGCTGTTCTTTGGTCTATATGGGCGGAAAGAAACAGAAGGGTTATGGGCAAACTAAGGGGAAGAGATCAAGAAGAAATTATCGTGGAGATCAAGCGAAGGATATATAACTGGGGAGCTCTTCAGAATTGGTTTCGGTTTCACTCTTTTAGAGAGTTGATAACTAATTGGGTAGATGTCATGAATTGTAACGTTGTTGTCTGTTAACATTTTCTTTGGTCTCTGGCTCTTAGCCTGAGTTGTAACACCCTTACTTCTTTTTTCTTAATAAAATTTTGCCCTTTTTTATTAAAAAAAAAAAAAAAAAAGAAGCACTACTTATCTCACCTGAGCCATTGACGAGGTCTTGAAAGACAGAAAAAGAGAAATACAAGAATTAAAGGAGTTACCTAGAATTTGTACCCTAAACCAAACCTTTTAAAAAAAAGTGAGGTTCCATTAAAAAACGCACCAAACCGAACCATAAATGTAACCGTCCCTGAACACTTCGACTGAATTTTAGATCAGAATTTTCGCGATGATAATGCATAAATTCTGGAAGAAAAGTAACAAATTTTTTGACAGCCTTAGAGCATCTCCATGGGAGAAGTTAAAACTTCCTAAATTCAAGGCCAAATAGGATTTTATTCACTTTTACTGAAAAAATCTTCTCCAATGGTAATGTGAAGAGAGATTGTGAAGAGGCAGTTATATTCACATCCTTAGGAAGATCCTCTAGTTTTAGAGGGTGTGATTGAGAATGTGAAGATATTTTAAATCAGAAACACAAATACTATTGGATTGAAATTTTTTTGTCCAATTAAATTTACACATGTGGACTAATTAAGTTTTGAAAGATATATCTCATTGGAGAGGATTTTTATTTTTTACCTAAATTTAAGGAATTTTAGCATTGAGGATGCCTAAATTGTACATCCACATAGGACTCACATTGACATCCCATTGGAGATGCTCTTAGAGCAACCACACCCATGGTCCTATAATCCCATATATGGGTTTGGATTCCACGCAGTGGTGTTGAAAGATTTGTCCCAAACCCAAAAAAGCCAAAATTTCGCCCCAAAATTGGCTCCCAAATTTGGGTTTGGGTCTTCGGCGAAAAACGATATTTATAATCCCGCGAGAGCGTAAACGTAATTTATAAAATCGTTCCTAGTCGAAACGTAAATTTAAATGACGTTAAAAATAAATACGCAGTTATAAAACTCGTTTTCACAAAACGGTTTTAATAGTTACGTTTTTCTATACGTGATTTATAATCTCGTTATAGTGTATACGTAAATAATAAAACCGTTTACACAAAACTCGTTATAGTGTGAACGTGATTCAAAACTCGTTTTCACAAATACGTAAATAATAAAACCGTATATAGTTTCCACGAACTTTATAATACCGTTATAGTGTATACGTAAATATAATTTCCGTGAATAACAAAACGACATTTATAATCTCGTAAAAAATAACGTAATCAATAATTACGTATTCATTCTAAACGGTATTTTTTAACGCGAATATATTCGCGACAATTATAAATACGTTTAAGTTTTGGGTTTGGTTTAACGGTGCAGTTTTTGGGCAAAATGCCAAACCTATATCCTATATTTGGGTATGGGATTTGGGGTTTGGCACCTCCATGGGTGTGGTTGCTCTTATAGATCTTTTAGATGATTGCTAGGGGGAAAGCCACTTTTACTAGAGGGAAAGCTGATTTTGGGGTAGAAATAAAAGTTTTTTTTTTTAATTATTTTTAATTTCGGACTTTTGTTATCTTGGTGAATTGACAAATACGTACACGAAAGAATAGTCAATAATTTATAATCAGCAGTAGCAAATCTTCCCACTAAAAATGTTCCCTTTTAGACCAATACTCATTATCACTTGAACATTTCTTCATTGCCTTGTCTTTAATACACATGAACGAGGCTTGGAGAGTTCCAAAGGTTGCTGCACAAGCAACTAGTGTAAAACTGTGTGAATTGCTTTATAGTTTGTGCAACAAAACCACTCCTTTTCAAGCAAATCCTAATATATAAAGCCAAAATTGCATTTCAATCTAGGAAACCTAATATTGCAAAGCATACAGAGACTTAACAATATGGTCAAACATGAAAACAAAATAATGTTGACAAACAAATATGATAGTATTATTTTTCGGGCTAAGAAAAATGAACCAAACAATTGAGTATACCTTTAAATATATTTAATTTTGTTGAACAACTACCTATTTAATGGTTTAATCTTGAAAACTTGCACGTGAATTAACAAGAGATGCATGTCAATGTCGTTGTACATAATCCCAAGATAGGGTAAGTATGATATGGAAAATCAAAATCAAAAATAATTATTAATAGATTTTTTTATTCCACCCCGAAATCAGCTTTCCCCTTAGTAAAAATGGCTTTCCCTTAACAATGATCAGGTAACCTCGAATAGTCTCCTCCAATTAACATCTTGATTTTCGACAATTTTATTAGTATTTCTTTTCTTACCAACATTATATTTGTGTATAGAATTATAATATCACTTCTACTTACCATTTTGATTTTGTTATATTAGACATTAATTGTGTTAGTTACATTAAACATTTAAGCAACCCTATAGAAAGACCTCACTTCATTCGGCACATAATTTTCATTCCAGCCCTGGCACCTTTTGTGGTTGTGGAACTCACCAAATATCGGGACTTAATAAGTCAGTTCATAAAGAAAAAAATTGATGCATTCAGAATTCTTTCATAATGAACATTGTCGATCGGAATGCAAGTTGTTGGACTTTGGTCAAATGGAGTCTTATTCGATGGAACATTCCTTGTCCAAATGAAAATACTAATATGTATTCAAAAAATGAAATGACAAAAGATGGAATGAAACGCATATTGGGATTACAGCAGTAATCACACTAAGAACTTGTCCTTTGGATTAAGTAGAACTAAAGACAAAGATGCAAACACACAACGAAGAATAAGCAAAGCAAGAACACAGAGATTTAACGTGGTTCGGCGTACCTACTCCACAAACAGCTACGATCAACTCTTATTGATAGAACCAATTACAAGAGACACCAACACCTAACTCTCTCTGTAATAACCAGAAGGTCTATCACCCAATTGTTTCTAACAGGCTTAACACGATATATATAGGCTTACATAACTTGAATACTAAGGTACATAGGCGGTGGGACTTACCAATAATATCGCATCCTTGGTTTCCTAGTTTATACCACCGTGTACAACTCAAACTCTTAGCTATACTAGGAAACTTGTCAGACGAGGCTGGCAGACGAGGATGTCAGACGAGGCTGGCAGACACGACTGCCAGACAATACTAAGTCTAGAATACTCTAGAAACTTCGACAACTCTAATTGTTCTCCACCTTGTCGATGTTTCTCCCAACTGAGCTATTCCCGGAACAAATTAACCGTATCTTCAAAATGCCCTAAGGCCTTAACAACGAACAGTATTGATCAAGCTGAGACACTTCTCAAACTTGATCTTTGGAACAACCTTCGTCAACATGTTTGCAGGATTGTCTTCAGTGTCAATCTTCAACGGACTAACTTCTCCATCATCAATCACTTCTCTGACTTTATGATAACGGACTTTAATATGCTTGGTACGTGCATGATAGACTTAATTCTTCGCTAGATGGATTGCACTTTGACTGTCATAATTTATTTCCACACTCCCTTATGTTTTCCCAAAGTCTATCACCAAACCACGAAGCCATAATGCTTCCTTAACAGCCTCTGTCACTACAATGTACTATGCTTCTGTACTAGACAAAGCCACTATTGACTGTAACATAGGCCTCCAACTGATAGCCCTCCACATAGGATTAAACAATACCAAGTAGTTGAACGACACTTATCACTATCACCAGCATAATCTGAATTAACAAAACCACAAAGCTTTAAACTGCTTCTTCTCAAATACTAAACCAACATCGAGAGTACCGTGAAGATATTTCAAAATTCCCTTAACTGCAAACCAATGTGCTCTCCCAGGAATGGCTATATACCTACTCACTAAACCCACTGCCTGGGCTATATCAGGTCGTGTACAGACCATAGCATGCATCAAAGAACCAACTGCCTCGGCATAAAGGATCTTTGCCATGAACTCCTTCTCTTCTATAGTAGTAGGACATAACAAGTTAGATAAGTTGATTGTAGGTGGCACTGGCACACTTACTGTTTTTTGAGTTTTGCATATCAAAACGATGAACAACCTTCTTAAGATAGGCTTTCTGTGTAAGACATGTCTATTCTTCTTCCTATCACGATAGATTTCCATCCCCAATATCTTCTTAGCTGACCCAAGATCCTTTATCTCAAACTCTGAACTCAACTGTTTCTTCAAAACTTTAATTTTTGACTTGTTATTTGCAGCTATAAGCATGTCATCCACATAGAGTAAGAGATACACAAAAGTTCCACTCTGAAACTTCTTAAAAAACACACATTGATCATGTTCACTACGTGTATATTCTTGTTGCATCATAAACATGTCAAACTTCTTATACCATTGTCTTGGTGATTTTTTCAACCATACAATGACTTCAGAAATTGGCATATATAATCTTCCTTACAAGCAACTTCATAACCTATGGGCTGAGACATATATATGTCTTCCTCCAAATTACCATTCAAGAAGGCAGTCTTGACATCTAATTGCTCGAGCTCTATGTCAAACTGCGCCACAACTGCTAACAGGATCAGGATGGAGGTGTGCTTAACAACCGAGAGAAAACTTCATTATAATCTACACCTTCCCTTTGTGCATATCCCTTAGCTACTAACCTTGCTTTGTATACACCATCAACAACACCCTCAGTATATGGAACTCCATCTTTATAATATATACCCACTTGCACCCAATCTTCTTACGACCCTTAGGCAACTCCACCAGCTCCCAGGTATCATTCTTATAAAGATACTCCAACTCTTCATCCATGGCTGTCTTCCATTTACAGGTATGGGCACTGCTCATGGCCTCCTTGAAAGTAAATTGCGCATCCTCAAAAACAGACAGTGCGTGAGAGACACCATCTTCATAGCAATAACGCTTAGGTTCTTTGATAATAAGTTTCTCCCTCTGAGAAACTAAAGATGGCACACTTTGAACTTGTTGCTGAACTAGTTCCACATCAGGAACCTCCACCTCAACTTCATCTTCTACTTGAGTTTCCTCTTTTTCTACTCCCTCAGACTCAATAGTAGATGAACTAGGAACTCTTTGTTCTTTGTGCATCGAATCATCTTCAACTATATTCTCATTCTCAACTTCAATTTGAGAATCGCAACTTGTGAACTTCTTTGAATCAAGCATAGCTCTCTCATTAAAGGACACATATCGACTAATGATGAACTTGTTCAATTGTGGACACCATAGTCGATAACCTTTAACACCCTCTGGATATCCTAAGAAAATTGCTTTCTTAGCTCTAACACCCAGTTTATCTTCTTTTACGTGAAAATAAACTGGACACTCAAAAACTCTCAGATTAGAGTAATTGACAGGATTACCAGTCCATATCTCCAAACGTGTCTTGCACTGAATATAGCTCTTGAAGGTGATCTGTTCACTAAATAGCACGCTGTCGTAACTGCTTCAGCCCACCAAAATTTGTCCAAACCTGCGTTTGACAACATGCACCGTGCTCTCTCAAGTAGTGTGCGATTCATTTTCTCTGCTACTCCATTCTGCTATAGTGTACCTTTAACTTCAAAGTACCTAACAATACCTTGTTCTTCAAAGAATTCCTTTAATGGATCTTCAGTGTATTCTCCTCAATTATCAGAACGTATCTTCTTAATAACATGACCAATCTGTTTCTCAACCATGGTCTTCCACTTCTTAAACAACTCATTGACTTCATTCTTATGCTTAATGGTGTAAAGCCAAACTCTCCATGAAAAGTCATCTATAAAGGTCACAAACCACATGTTCGCTTCCTTAGAAACTGTACGAGAAGGACCTCAAACATCCAAGTGGATGTAATCTAACATACCTTGTGTGTGGTGTACAGAGGTACCAAAACTACTTCTGCATTGCTTTCCAAAGATACAATGCTCACAAAAGTCAAGCTTGCAAATCTTCTCACTGCCTAGCAAACCTTAATTACTACTCAATACCAACATTCCTTTCTCACTCATATGCCAAGGTCGCATGTTCCATAACTGTGTTGACTTCAACTGTTTCTCATATACTGATTCAGAAACCATCGCTCTACCAGAAAACTATATCTCTTTGAAGGAAATACATATTTCCATGTCTTGCACCATTCATCCTCAAACTGCCATCATGGTGTACTTTTAAGAAACCATACTCAGCAACATACTTGTATCCCAGAGATTCAAGTACACCCAACGAAATCAAATTCCTCCTTAAATCAGGCACATGTCTAGCCTCTGAAAGTGTAGTAGTAACACCATTCGAAAGAACCTGGATAGTACCAACTCCAACTGTTTTGCAGGTATTTGAATTACCCATATAACATTACCAGCATTCACCTCTCTGTAAGTGGTGAAACATTCCCTTGTGGAACACATGTAATACGAAGCTCCAGAATCAAGCATCCAACCATCATTGAGATAACTCTTTGATGTAACAGCTAGCACCTCCTGATCAAAGCCACACATTGGCTGACCAAAACTGTCATTTCCTTCTGCCACTGAAGCAATAACCTTAACTGAATTTGATTTCTTATACTTGCCCTCCTTAGCCTTTAGCCTAGGACAATCAATCTTAAGATGATCAGGCTTATGACAATAATAACACCCATCACTGCCATTCTTCTTTGACTGGTTCTTAGACTTAAACTTCTTGTTACCATTCTTCCCCCTCTCAACAAACAGACCTTCAACTTGAACTTCATCATTACATATTTGTTGTCTTAAAGTTTTTGCTTGTAAAGCAGAAACCACATCATCAAAAACTAATTTGTTGTCACCTTCAGTTTTCCATTCAACAAGTAATCAACAAAGGTCTCATACGATTGAGGTAGTGAACATAACAACATCATAGACTTATCCGTATCAGAAAACTTGATATCAGATAAATCCGAAATAATCTTATTAAACTCGTTATTATGATCAACCAAAGACTTACCCGAAGGCATCCTAAAGGCATAAAGTCTGTGCTTCAAGTAAAGTTCTAAAGTTAAGTCCTTCTTCAAGTAGAGCTTCTCCAATTTTTCCCAGAATGTCTTTGCAGAAGTCTCACCAGCAAAGTTGTGAGTAATCTCCCTCGACAAACACAACCGAATAGTTGAACATGCCTCCATATCAAGTTCAAGCCACTTATCATCCGTCCAATCTTTTGGCAATGTCGCTGGCTTGTCCTTGAGCGCCTTAATCTGCTTCATGCTAATAAGAATATCCTTAACATCTGTTTGCCACGATGTGAAATTATTCTTCCCATTGAACTTGATAATATCAAATCCATGCACCTTCGAAAAACCTCCACCAGATGTAGATCCAAACATATTCCAAAAATAATCCTCTCCACCTGCGTCGTACCACTTGTTGGGATTATAGCAGTAATCACATCAAGAACTTGTACTTTGGATTAAGTAAAACTAAAGACAAAGATGCAAACACACAACAAAGAATAAGCAAAGCAAGAACACAGGGATTTAATGTGGTTCGGCGTACCTACTCCACAAACAGCTACGATCAACTCTTATTGATAGAACCAATTACAAGAGACACCAACACTCTCTATAATAACCAGAAGGTCTATCACCCAATTTTTTCTAACAGGCTTAACACGATGCCTATATATAGGCTTACATAACTTGATACCAAGGTACATAGGCGGTGGGACTTACCAAGAATATCGCATCCTTGGTTTCCTAGTTTACACCACCGTGTACAATTCAAACTCCTAGCTATATTAGTAAACTTGTCAGACGAGGATGCAAGACGAGGCTGGCAGACACGACTGCCAGACAATACTAAACCTAGAATACTCTAGAAACTTCGACAACTCTAACAACGCAGTCGTTATTGGTTTCACCTCAATCAGGTTCCGAAAATATCTTAACAAGTGTAACCATTGCTTTGGGGAACAATATTATTTTCTAGCTTGGTTATGGCCGTCAACTTGTTTATGATTCTCATCAATTTTGACTTTCTAGTGTGTTTTTCTTATTGGCAATTTTGGATCGGTACCAAACAACTATAACATATGCTAAGCATAAGGTAGCTATATTAACAAGAATGCATTTCCTCTTAAAGAAAATATTTAGTGGTAAAAGAGAGTAAAAACTCAATACATTTCCTTGTACACGACCTAAGACAATAACTTCTCATTTATTTAATTATAATCTAAGTTTTGGGGGATCAAATTTTTAATCTCCATGCTCACTACAAGTTGTTGTTTATTTCTTGTACTAGTATGTAACCCGTGCCATAATGGCACGGAGACGAACAGTTTTTAGACCAATGGAATACATATGGAACATAGTGGTTTCGTTTTGACATCAATGTGATGGAACGGCACATTGCAAAAGCTTCATTGGGGCTGGCACTTTAGTCCATTTACATTTCCAGATTATAAATGCAACTACTGTACATATTTTACTTTTAACTGTACATTATCTCTTCAAAAAAA
>JAJJMA010213262.1:0-10516 GCA_023529015.1 Papaver nudicaule | reverse complement strand
TCCAGTTTAGAGATCTTCTAAGGAAGAGAAATAAATGATTCATTAAGAAAGCCCCACCATCACCTCCTAAGCCTCATGATAGAGTCCCTCCTAAAGAAGGGAACAACAGGGGAGATGATGATGATATGCCACAATGCTATAAATGCAAAGGATTTGGCCACTTGGCTGAAGAATGTCCCAATCTGAGGAAATATACCGGAGGCAAAGCCTTTGCTGCTACACTTGATGATTCATCTGATACTTACAATTCATATGATGAAGAAAGTGAAATTGCGTTCATTGTTGAGTATGTCAATTCTGATAATGCGGGTGATTCCAAATCAGAACTAGAAACATGTCTCATCCCCATGGACACGACTTCAAGTGACATCCTGCAAAGAAACAATCATTCCTGTCAAGCACAAGCAACAACTTGTTAAATGCAACTATTGTGCTAAAAAGGGACATGATTATAAGTAGTGTCTTGTATACAAACGTAAAGTCAAGTTTGCTAAGCAACTACAGAATAAAGTTGCTAGACTCATGAATGTGATTCGAATCTTTGAAGCTACCAATGACATGGAAGCAAATAAAGAACGAAAACAATCAACCTCCTTAAGGGCAACACAAGGAGTTGGAAAATTCAAAAGAGTCAGAACTAAGATCTGCAAACTTAGTTCAGAAAAAGATTCAGTACTACACAAATAGCATAACCATGCTCTATCCTCCTCGCACTAATTGCAAGAAGGGTTGGCATCTCATTCATTGCCCCTTGGAATGAGATGTCATAGTGTGGTCGGGCAAATGTCTTAGAGTCTTTTCCATTTTATGTATCTGTGTGTAAGTAATTGATAACCCTCAATGAACACCTTTTTCACCGTCACTGGACAAAAAGTGTAATGTTGAGCCAAGCTCCATGGAACTTATGATCATCAATGGTCAAACTGTCTAAACGAAAGGCTAAAGTTGTTACTGGGTATCTCTGAAAGTGAGACACGTCAATGAAAGAACAAAATGCACGTGTACAACGGTTCACGAACCGTTCCGCTTTCTCCGTACGATATTAGGGTAAATTTATATTGTATCTGGTAGTTTGAGAATCCTTATCTCTTCGAAAATTCTTGATGAAATGTTTATAAAGAAATCATAAGTCAATTCTTATTTCATTCCAAACTATTCAACATGGTAAAACTTCTTGCTATTACTTCTCCAAGCAAGGATCCTATGTCAATTGACAAGGATACCATGAAATCAGATGATCCTTTGAAAGCAGCCAAAAGCAAAGGAAAGAAACCCTAGTTCAAGAAGAAGAAGAAGAAATCTAAATCTGACAAGGATGAAAAACCTTCTCAGAAGAATCAAAGGATTGCATCCATTCTTAAAGAATGCAGAGAAACAAAAAGAGAAGTAAGATCTCTTGGGGAAGTGTTTCTAAAAACTCTGGTTGTTCAACAAGCTCTTGTGAAACAACAAGAAGGGCTTATGAAAGTAGTGCATAAGTCATCTGTAAATGAGCCTAAGGAAGTCGATCTTGATATTCCTTTGCCCATGAATGAAGAACAAGACATTGAGGAAATCAATAACTTCGTCATGACTTCTTTCAAACAGATTAGTTGATTCCTTGTGAGAACCTGTTCTTACTTTTGCCTAAGGAATATAAACTATATCTAAAAGTAGTTTGCCTTTTCATGCTTTTTAGAGTTTTTTCAGCATGCAATACTTTATTTCATTAATAAAAGTCTTTTTAGATGATTATTTTTGCAATACTTGATTTGTCTACCTCAATCTTATTGCAACACATAGCTCTTTCCATTACCTCGGTAGTGATGCAAAGTTATGTCTATTACAAAATGTTAGGACATTGTCCGGTCAAACCCACTAGCGTTGGTATGTCAAGCTAGTTGTCAGTTTTAGGTGTCAAAACTCAATTCTTGATTTAGCCTACTAGAGTTTAGATTTCGGAATTGGGATATAGACAAAGTAGTAGAGACCTTGAAGACGAAGACTGTGAAGACAAAGAAGACATCAATTATTCTTCATCGACAAAAGGTTAGTAGGAGTTATGACTTTATGGAAATTCTTCTATTCTACTTTCTCTATTCTTTCGAAATATAGTCGTCTACTTTAGTAGTAATAATAGCGATTGAGATCGTATTCTTGTCTAACGTGGCCTTGTGTCATGACCAGTGTTTGTTCCCACAAATACTGTGAGTACAAGAATGAATGAGATAGATTCGGTGCCATGTGTCCATTACAATGGTTTGCTTGCAAATCGTTAGTTGGATATGGATGAATCTAAAGGAGTACTCTTGAGCAAAGAGTCCATGGATTACAACTGAGGACGTACACACGTCTAAGTCCTGGCTAAGCCCAGTACTTCCAGCGGAATCTAGATTTGACGAAATCTGACAGGCGGACGGTTCATGAACCGGTTCGCAAACCAGAAACCCGGATTTCTTCTGAGTTCCAAAGTGACTGAACATTTCGCGAACCTATACGCGAACCCAATGTCGGTTACTTTGCTGGTGTCGGATTTAGTGGATATTCTTTCAGAATTTCACTTGGGTCAAACTCTAAACTCCTTTATCTCTTAGGTGGACTTGTATATCACATAAATAACTTTTGTGATCCATCTAACGATCCTCAATGAGTTAATAAGATAAAGATTATATCTGGTCTGTTGGATTTTATCTTGAAGTGTTTTTGAGCTAACAAAACACTTGGCAGATAAACTTTAAAAAGAATTCCAATTGAGATTAATCTCTATTACTTGGTTGGCAAGTTTAAGGTTTCCTTAACTTGTGGGACAAGTAATTGATTGCTTTATTCCAAAGCAACCTATCTTATTGAATGCTATAAATAGAGGTGTCTACGGACAAATACCGCAAGCATCAAGCATACGTGAAGGTCCTTAGGGAAGGTAACATAAACTCTTTTCACTTCGGTGAACTCTTGTTGTGGTATAGTCATCCTCTATAGGTTGCAGCTCCTCTGGGAACTCCCTACGACTATAAAAGACTTCTCTTGAGAGTTGGGAAGCACAGGTAGGAGGTTGAGACCATATTTGGTGAAATCGGATTAACCTGTAACCTTGGTAACCTGATCACGTTCTTGTCTATTCCATAGTCCTTCTCTTCTGCTATACGGCTATTCAAGAACTGATATGTTACACATAGGGTTGAAAGGTAGCAACGCACGGCTGCACTCGGTGTTGTAAGACCTAGTTAGCTCCAGTTATACAAGTTTCTTAAGTGATTCTTCGTGTATAACTGAGGTAGAGACAAATTGGGCATAGCTTACTCGGTTTGCTTGTCAGCCCTGATTTGTGAAGTAGATTTCTGTATGACCTGGATTTAATCATCCGAAGGAAGTCAACTTGTGTGTGGTAAACTGATAGAGGACAGTTAGACCATACGTCAACAATTATGTTGCAAAGCCAGTATTGCTGACACAAGCCTTTGACATCGGTCAAAGCAACTCATAGGCATGTAAAGGACGTCAACTGGGGGAATCAAGTGCGTGACGATCTGTGGGGGATCTAGAGACGTAAGGAGTGCGACAGTAGCCAATTCGCTTGGAGGGCTTGAGTTGGTCTCTGCTACATCCCAGACCGAAGTCTTATAGTAGGCTAGCGTTTGTAGTTAGTTTGTACTGGGCGGTGTTCAATCTGGACGAGGTCCCGAGGTTTTTCTGCAAGGCAGTTTCCTCGTTAAAAAAATCTCTGGTGTCTTGTGTGCTTTTACTTTCCGCATTATATCTCTGATTATATAATTAAAGCACCAAGTAGTACGTTATTCAATACTGTAGAGTTTAACTCCAAAGTCCCAACTTTTTCGAGTTGATCCCCAAGATCACAACTCCAGTTATTAGAGTTTGGATATTGATTTTTGAGATTGTCCAAACTCAAACCATAAGACTCACGAGCCCAAACGAAAAGTTGGTTGTATTTCGGTACCCCTCCTTTTTCACAAAAGTTAAGCTTTTTCTCATGATCAAGAAACTTTTGATTGTATGATTTCTAGGGTTTTCACAAACCCGGAATCATATACTCTTTTCCAAAAATCTGGCTAAGGGAAAAAGATTATAAACAAAGGTATATTGGATAACATTAAATTATTTTGTCCATGTTAGGCTTTGTAAGTTGTTCTTTATTGAATAACACCACATGGGGGAGAGTTCTTAACTGAGCTTGCGCTTAATGACAAATCTTTTTGGGGAGCGTGGATGTGGAATATTAGGAGAAAAGTGTGTTTATATTTCTCGAAAGATTAATCAACTTAGAGATCATCGTCTTGATTTCCTAGTTATGTCATCTTAAACTTGGTATGCGAGTACTTAGCTTAACCTATTCATAGGTTTATGAAACCCTAGTCTTGAACTACTTTGTCATATTTTTGTGATAAATAGGGGGAGAATACATATGGTTCTTGTTCTTGTGGTTCATAACCATAGGGGGAGAACATCATGTGCTTACTTGTTGTACTTTTTCAAAGTATCAAGTAAGGGGGAGTAATTAAAGTTAAGAAGAAGCTTCGTATCAGGTATGAGTAGAATCACTTTAAAAGTTTTGGTACACAAACTTTAAAGTTTGCTCAGATTCTCACTCTTTGCACAAACAACATGTGGGATTAGCATATTAACCCATGTAAGCTTGAGCGTACCTTTGTGGTTGTTTGAGATGGATATGTTGTAGGTGTTGTCTACGGATTTTTCAACAAGAGTTAGAAAGAACACATCAAGACTCAAGGGAGAAGTTGAAGAATTCAAGAAATCATGATACATCTGGTTAGTACTTAATTGTATATCTTTTAAATCCATATGTAAATTGGTTTTGTCACTAAAATTGACAAAGGGGGAGATTGTTAGGGCATTGTCCGGTCAAACCCACTAGCTTTGGTATCTCAAGCTAGTTGTCACTTTTAGGTGTGAAAACTCAATCTTGATTTAACCTACTAGAGTTTAGATTTCGGAATTGGGATATAGACAAAGTACTAGTAGAGACCTTGAAGACGAAGATTGTGAAGACAAAGAAGACATCACTTATTCTTCATCGACAAAAGGTTAGTAGGAGTTATGACTATTATGGAAATTCTTCTATTCCACTTATTTTATCTTTCGAAATAGTCGGCTACTTTAGTAGAGATACTAATAGCGATTGAGATCGTGTTCTTGTCTACATGACCATGTGTTATGTTGGTATTTGTTCCCACAAATATTAAGTTTACAAGAATGCATGAGATAGATTCAATACCATTTGTCCATTGCAATGGTTTGCTTGCAGATTACTTGTTGGATATGGGTGAATCTAAAGGAGTACTCTTCAGCAAGAGTCCAGTGGATTATAGCTGAGGGCGTCTAACACGTCTAAGTACTGGTCCATCCCATAACTTCCAGCGGATCCAGTTAAACCCTAATTCTGAACTACGGCGTTTCACGAACTGGTTCGTGAACAGTGACTCCAGAATTTCTCCTGAGTTCCAATGCATCAATTGGTACACGTACATGTACGTGAACCACATATTCGATGTATCTGGCCGGAATTCAGAACGGCGGTTCCCGAACCGTCCAAGGTGAATATTCTCTGGGATTTTCACACGGGTTAAACTCTGACTCCTTTATCTCTGAGTTGGACTTGTTTCTCACGAGATATCATTTGTGGTCCATCTAACGAATGTCAATGAGTCAATAAGATCAAGATTATCTCTGGTATGTTGGATTTCTATCTTGAAGTGTTTTTGAGCTAACAAAACACTTGGCTAATAAATGTTTAATGAATTCCAATTGAGATAAATCCGTGTTTACTTGGTTTGCAAGTTAAGGTTTCCTAAACTTGTGTTGATTTATTCCAAAGCAACCTATCTTATTGAGCGTTATAAATAGAGGGTTATGGGACCAAAAACCACAAGCATCCAGCATACGTGAGATTCCTCAATGGAATTGATCGTAAACTCTTTTCACTTCGGTGAATGCTTGTTGTGGTATAGTCATCCTCTATTAGGTAGCAGTTCCTCTGTGGGAATTACCTAACGACTATAAAGACTTCTCTTGAGAGTTGGGAAGCACAGGTGGGAGATTGAGACCTTAGTGGTTGAAATCGGAGTAACCTGTAACCTTGGTAACATGATCACGTTCTTGTCTATTCTACGATCCTTCTCTTCTGATATAAGGCCATTCAAGAACTGATAGTTATACACAGGGTTGAAAGGAAGCAACGCACGGCTGCACTCGGTGTTGTAAGACCTAGTTAGCTCCAGTTGTATAAGTTTCTTAAGTGATTGTTCGTTTACAACTGAGGTAGAGACAAGTTGGGCATAGTTTACTCGGTTTACTTGTCTGCCCCCACTTGTAAGTAGATTTCCGTATGACCTAGAGAAATCCGAAGGAAGTCACTTTGTGTATGTCAAACTGATAGAGGACATTTCAAACATACAGTTGATAATTGAGGTTGCAAAGCCGGAATTATTGACACAAGCCTTTAACAACGGTTAAAGAAACTCCTAGGCATGTAAAGGACGTCAGCTGGGGGAATCAAGTGTGTGAAGATCTGTGGGGGATCTAGAGATGTAAGGAGTGTGACAGTAGCCAATTCGCTTGGAGGGCTTGAGTTGGTCTCTGCTACATCCCAGATCGAAGTCTTATAGTAGGCTAGTGTTTGTAGACAGTTTGTACTGTGCGGTGTTCAGTCTGGACGAGGTCCCGAGGTTTTTCTACAAGTTGTAGTTTCCTCGTTAATAAAATCTCTGGTGTCTTGTGTGCTTTACTTTCCGCATTATATTCTCTGATTATATAATTAAATCAAACACAAGAAGTACGTTATTAATAACCTGATCGTCGTCCCCAATTCATCCATTGGATTTACCAAGACCTTGTCTTGTGTCAGACTGATCCCTTGATATCCAAACTCAGGTTATATAAATTTAGATATTGATTTTTGAGATCGTCCAAATCTGACCATAAGACTCACGAGCCCAAACGAAAAGTTGGTAGTATTTCGGTGTTTTTACCTGGAAAAACAATGCACCGTTTCTGGGTACTTTCGTAGTACTCGAGATCAAAGTCGAACAAGACGAGCCTAAACCAAGTCAATGGCCGTTCACATCTTGCTTCAGTCACAGAGAGGATAGAGGTTGATCTAGGGAGGGAAATAACGAAGAAACTTGAGATCAGGTTGAGAATGTGTTTGGGTGTAAGAGTTCAAGATCTCCGTCGTGAGGGTGACTGGAAATCTCCAAGGCTAGAAGTGTGTTGGATACTCAGGTCTGTCTGCTCTGAGGTTCTGGTGTTTTTCCGTATTCTAGTTGTTCTGCCTTGGAAGATAGAGGAAGCCTCTATTTATAGTGTTGAACTCACCCTGATCTCTCGACAGAGAAGGTGGAAGTCGTGGAAGAGTGGAGGAGTGAAGGACATGAGTTGTTCTCTGTAACTGCTAGAATCATGTAGAACATGTCCACTCAGCACCACCTTCTTGTAACTGTCCATCATCTCTATCAGTTTCTTTCTAACTGTCGTAGACCGCCAGACCAATACCCCTAAAGTTATCCCCGTGTGATGTTTTGATATCTCGAGTGATGTGCAGATATTGCGTGGTTGTGTTGAGTTTGAGCAGTGTCGTGTGGCTATGATTCTGTGGCCAACGTGAGTGTGGCGCTTTAGAAACGCACATTTGGACGTGTAGCAGCGGCCTTGGCCATTGGCCAGGGCCAGGAATTCATGGCGCCATGGTGTAGTGGTAACGACCTTGGCCTTGGGACAAGGTCAGGTTCTTGTGGTGCCACAGTTTTTGGGGACTAAGCCTTGGCCTGTGGCCAAGGCAACTTTTGTTGTGGCGCCATGGTTCATGGCGCCACGCCTAGTGGCTGGTGCCTTTGGAGTTTGACCAAGGCTAGTCTTCTCGTATTCAAGCTACGCCACTTTGGCTATAGCGTGTTTGTGTGCTTGCGCAATGGCGTATGCGCGCGCCTGTGCTACGACGTACACATGCACTTGCGCTATGGCGTATGCATGCGCTTGTGCTATAATGTGCTTCAAGTCATGGCGTGTTTATCCATGGTATATTAGACCATTCTGTGTTTAGAGTATGGTCTGCCTAAGCTTGTTTAGGTTGTTGTATGCTTCTCGGAGAGCTCTGGGAAGGCCTGGAGCTGTGGTACTTCTGAGGTTTTCATTGAGACTCGGCCGTTGAGCCATATTTTGAGAGGAAATCCGTGAGGATGCGTCTCTGTTAACTCTCCACCATGTACCATTGAGCAATCTAGTTCTGATATCTAGGAATTCGAGACGATGTCGACATGAAGCAGATTAATGGGTTTATGTGCTGGTGGGGTCATCGGTACTGCACCCTGATATCATCCTCTCCACCGGGAGTGTTATGAGAGAACTCATGGAGAGTACATTTAGCTCGTAGAATAGGTTGCATCCTGAGCTATAGAGATGTGCCTGAGTAGGCGACTGCCTTTAGGTAAGGCATAGTTAGAGACTGGTTTTACGATTTTGTCCCTCTCTCATTTTTCACCATCTACATTCAGTACCCCTGCTTTTTCAATAACTAGGAAATCAGAACGAGGATTTCGAAGTTGATTCATCTTTGGAGAAATATATATACACTTTTCTCCTAATATTCCACATCCACGCTCCCCGAAAGGATTTGTTATTAAACGCAAGCTCATTTAAGAACTCCCCCCATGTGGTGTTGTTAAATAAAGAACAACATACAAAGCCTAACTTGGACAAACAATTTAATGTATCCAGTTTTCCTTTGTTTACAATCTCTTTCCCTTATCAAGATTTTTGGAAAAGAGTATATGATTTCGAGTTTGTGAAAACCCTAAAACCATATAATCAAAAGTTTCTTAATCGTAAGAAAAAGCTTAACTTTTGATTTTTATCGACGTTAATGTTTCCTTTGTCATGTGAGTCTCTCCCGAGATTTATGAGACCATGTTTGTAATTGGATAAACCAAAGTTTAATATGAAATCTCTTGTGAATTTTCCTGTATACTTGAACGTTTTTCAAATAAAGCATGAGCACAAATGCTAAACTTAAACTTCAACCAACAAAACATAAAAAAATATTAAAGTTAATACAGACGATGTTCAAATGGAAATAGTTCACACAACACAAAGAAAAGTTTAAACAAAAGCATAAAGGAATGAAATAAATCACTCAATATCCTCGTCGTCTCTTGAAATGGCATGCTGCTCAATGATCTGAAACATAGCAGAGGCAATGTATGGTTCAACATGGGTAGCTTCAAGGTTAACTGCCTGAGCGTATCCATCGCACTTGGTTTGGAGTCTGTGTACTCGAGCCTCAAGATGTGCTATGCGAGGATCTGGTCCGACAATCTGACCCGATTTTTTGATCTTATCAATACTCTTCTGACCAAAGAGCATTGGGCCAGCTTCCTTAGGTCCGAACATGCTAACCTTGGATCTTTTGCAGATTTATGTAACCAAGCAGGGGAAACCGAGGTTCCTCTCTTTGTTCTCGGAGGTCTTGATCATTTGTCTGATGATAGTGCCAAAAAAATCAATTGGACCATTCCCTTTGTGAAGATGATAAATTAGCTCAAACATGTCTATGTTCCACTTGTCCTTGCTCAAGGTGACATGAATAAGATTATGTGCAGCTAAAATACCAAGAACCTTCAACTCAGGCTTAATTCTACCAATATGAGCCTTATCATCTTTCCAATGTGGATTGAATCCCAACACCCCCTTAGCAAGCCTGTGATCAGATGGGCGTCCCCCTCCTATCTGTGGAAGTGTGAAGTCGAATACAAGGCTCTGAAGTATTCCAACAAGTAGCTCCCTGTTTACTTCAAACACTTGTTTGCCAATCTGAGTCTTGAAACTACACTGATCCATCTTGCATTCATACATGTTGGCGTAAAACATTCGTAGGACAAAAGGAAAGTTGTTGACATAAATGCCATTATGAATGTAACCCCAAGCTAAATGCTCCGTAAAAGGTGGGTATGATGCAATAGTTATTGGGTCTAGTTTCCTTTCAATTGTGAAGTTACGTCTTCTCACATATTCAGCTCTAGCATCATTGCTGATGAAAGGCATACTCAGACCAGGATCATGGGACGGTTCGTGAACCGTCTCAGACATAGTTTCTTCATCTGATGACCATACTAGTTCATCACCACTATCATTCACATTAAGAGCCCTACTGGTTGAGGCTTGGTTTCTAGCACTTCTTATAGACATGATTTTAAAGAAAAAGTGGCTAAGAACACTTACTTGATGATTTCTCCCAAACTACAAGGAGATATCAAGAATGATTTATAACACCTTTAATGATTTTCCAACCCGCTCGTTTTGGTACCAAGATGGAGCAAAACAGTTCACGAACCTCAAACATCTTCACAGCTGCAGTAGACTGCCATTAGGGTTTCTCTAAACCTCAAGAGAAGAAGCGAGGTGCAGAATAAAACTCGACAGATCTTATCCAGAAATTCGGGTCCGAGCGGTTCGGGAACCGGGTCATGGGTTTTGGACGACCTAGTATGTCACGGAACAGTCTTGTGAG
>JAJJMA010213252.1:0-16332 GCA_023529015.1 Papaver nudicaule | reverse complement strand
AAAACGTGGCCACACCTAAATCTTGGCTACGCCAAAGCCTTGGCCACACCTAAAACGTGGCCACACCTAAATCTTGGCTACGCCAAAGCCTTGGCCACGCCAAGAACTTGGCCACCCCTAAACTTGGCCACGCCAATAACCTGGCCACGCCTATATCTTGTCCACGCCAAAAAGTTGGCCATGTCCAAACATTGGCCACGCCTAAACTTTGGCCAAGCCTAAAGTTTGGCCACGCCTAACTCTTGGAGGCCCGTAGCATTGGCTTTGCCTCTTCTTTGGGTGCCCACACATCCTCCCTTGGCATGAGTTTGGACGCCCATGGCTGTCTCCTCCTTTAGTTTTTTGGGTGTCCATACTTATGGCTCGCCTTGATCTTTGGATGCCCATGGCATCACTCTTGCTCAACTCTTGGGGGTCCAAGATTATGCCCTGGCCAAATATTGGAGGCCTCATAATCATGCTTAGCCTAATTTATGGGGGGCCTTATAGTTGGCTCTCGCCTAATTCGTGGGGGTCTTATTGTTTTCCCTCACTTAAACTTATGGAGGTCCATGATAATCATCTTCCTCTCACGGCTAGCCTTGCCTCTCTTGAGCTAGGGTTCACCTCTTCCTAGCCTCTCCCTATTTATGGGCCTCACTGATCCAAATCCTAGAGGATTATGAATTTTATTAAGTCCATAATACTCTAGTTTCCTAATCAAATTCGGAAATCTGGCAGTTCAGCTCACGTATTTCTTCATGGAGTGATTTTTAGAGCCCAATCCGTAAGGAATTAGAAGGCGCTTCCTTCACGAAATATTTTCCTCTGTGAATTTCCTATAACATACTAAAAATTCAGATTTTTATCTAATATAGGCTGGCCTGGGCGATTTTACTAATGGACAACATGCAAACTGTCCAGAAATCCGAAAATAACATAAATGTTATGGCTTATCCTTTTATATCCAATGTGGGATTATTATCATGCTATGCAACATAGCTTATCATAATTATTGTGGCCTATTTTTAGGTATTATATTGGCAATGCTTATGCATTCTTGATGATGGCTACGCCGTGATAGCATCATTCGTCTGTTTTTCCTGATTATGGACTTGCTTCCATAAATCAGTGCTATAATTCTTAATCATGGCTCATGGCTATGGCTTATATTATTTTGGGCATTCATATGTCTTAATTATCCAGGGAATTGGTGCATTACATGCCACAAACTAATTTCCCTTATTTATGGCAAACCGAAAGTCGTATTTATTTGACTATTGCCACAGAGAGTTGTTGAAATCCTCTCGGTCTAAATGGCGATTGCATAGCTCAATCCTTAGACTTATCTTATCTTATCTAATGGCGGTTGCTAGCTCAACCCTTAGATTCATTTTATCTTAATCTAATGGCGGTTGCTAGCTCAACCCTTAGATTTATCGCTTAATCTCTATCTTTACGCAAAGTCCTAAGTTACCAGTAATTGGTACGACTTGCACTAGTCGACTTTGACTTAACAAAATAAACAAATCTTACGAGAATCAAGTAAGTTACATGGGGGGATATTCTTTTAGGGTTTTGGTTTGGCGGTCTACGGCACGTGTGATTGCAACGGCACAATCACTTAACGGGAAAGATAACTAGGTCGTGTGAACGTTGCTGAGAAGATGGGATAAGGTAGTGGGTTGTTAGTCTTCCCTAATATTAGGCGCAAGACTCTTAACAACTGACCCCACTCTTTCCTCACTCCCACTCTTCCACTACTTCCACTTCTTACGAGATCAGTTGAGAATATATTGCTATAAATAGGTCACTCGACCAGTTGGGAAATCATCTCGATCCCAATCTCATCTAAGATAAGTTTAACAAGTTCAGTGCAAGTATAATCAAGTCTATCTTATCGATAATTGATTAACTCTTCTCATTCAGCATTTATTATCTAGTGAGAACTGAATATTCATCCTTATCTAGCAATATTTATCTCAATATCACAGAAAATCATAGCAATTCTCTGATCTCATCTTTCTCTGCTTCCCTCCCTAAACCAACCCTAAAATCCTCTTCTTGTAACTGAAGCAATACTCGAACGGCCATTTCTTGGTTTAGGCGAGTCTTGTTCGATCTTGACCTCTCGAATTCATCACAATCTTTTATTACATCATCACACTTCACACTTTACCCCTCAGATTCTCTTTATTGTTTTACACCTAAAACAGTAGTGAAAAGAGATTACCAGCCTGGTGATCTGGTATTAAGAGAGATACTGCCGTATCAGAAGAAGAAAGGATGTAAGAAGCTGGAACCTAATTGGGAAGGCCCTTATGTCATCAAGCGTGTAGCGGGTAGTGGAGCTTATGTGTTAGTTGATGAGCATGGAAAAGAACTTGAGCATCCATGGAATGCCAAGTTTATCAAGAGATTTTATCCATAAGATTACATGTAAAAATCCGAAGTCTTGGGCGGGCATAATACCCAAGAAATCTTATTAGCTTTTGTAATTTGCAGCAAATAAGATCCGGGGACGTAGGTTTGCTTTATGCGCCGAACCCCGTTAACAAATTATTGTGTGTCATTTTTAATTATACGGCGGCAAATACGCTGAGGCAAAATTGCCAAACAAAATATACAAGGCTCAATAGCCATACGCTGAGGCAAAACTGCCAAACAAAATATGCAAGGCTCAATAGCCATACGCCGGGGTATAATGAAACATTTTAGATGTCTGACTAAGAGTAGTTCTGGCTAACTGGTGCTATAACTCCTGACGCGTTACTTGTTGATCTGTAAGTGATGGCAGAAAAGTATAAAACTCCCGGAGAACTCCCTGTAGGGACGGCTCCTGGTTAACCAACCACTTATAATAGATCGCCGACGGGCACAAGTAACAATGTATAGCGCAAACGGGTGCGATGTGGCTAAGAATGAATGCTGTCAGTTCATCACTAAAATAAAATGGATTCGATTATACCGGCGGAAACAAACAAAGAAAATTATATATAACAAAATGCAAAGGTAGAAAAACATCTACCAAAACTTCCATAACAAAAGAGTGGGAGATATAAACATATCTCATGATTACACAAAAACATGAAAAGCTAAGAGTTACTAAATTACATTTGATAACTGGAAGATGAAACATTTATCAGATTTGCACTTCTGGAGACTTCAAAGGATCTTCAACAGCCATACTTGGTTCCTTGAGGGAGGAATCAGCATTTTCCTTTCCAGCTTCAGTAGAAACTGTGTTTGGATTGTTGGCGTCTTGATTCTGATTTTTAGAAGCGTCTTGGTCTTCACTAGCATTAGTATCTTCTTCGTTGTTTGGATGAGAATCTTGATCCTTTGGCTGCAAGTCTACGTCATCTTCGGCGTCTTCTTCTTTTTCATCACTCTCCTCTCCAGAATCTGACCCGCTGTCTACGTGAACGGTATATTTAACATTACCTTCATCCTCAGCAGCGATAAGATTGATATCCATATCCGGAGGAAGACGACCAGGAGCATAGTCCTCTGGAATGTCTAGATCGTGATCAGGACAAAAGGAAGCCAAATACATTTGAACACCAAGAAAACCGGCCATCCTTACATCAGCGCCATATTGTTCTTCTTGTGTTTGAGCGGCTTTCTTAGCAAGACTCAGCTCAGATTGAAGAGTCTCATGCATCTTTTGAAGTTTCTTGGACTTAGAAGATTCAGCCTCAAACTTTTCTTTATACTCTTGAAATGTCTTAACGTCAGCTTCCAAGTTGAAAATCTTGCCAGCACACTGCAAATGATCAGTCTCCAGCGCATGTAACTTGCTCCCACATGACTGATGATCTATCAATTGCCCTTCCAGTTCAGTAATCCTGGCAGTACAACCTTCGTGTTCTTTCAAGACAGCGGCTTGCTTCCCTAACTGTGACTCCAACTTTTTGTTCTTCTCTGAAATAAGGAAAAGCATAAAATTAGCGCTGAGGCAATACCAAAATGGAAGTTACATGAGAAAATGAAATCCTAAGAAACTACCTTCTAGACCGCTAACATACTCATGAATACCCTTTTTGGCAACACTTATTTCATCAAGTTTACTCAAAACTTCCTGATCTGAACAAGGACCAACGGCTTGTTTGATTTTGAGTCTAAGTATGGTATTCTCTTCATTCAACTGCCTAGCACGATCTCCATGAATTTGGGAAAAAATTTTGTGGTGCTGAATTTCATCTCGGGCGGCATCTCTCTCGGCGGTACGACAAACCAGTGTAGATGATAAGCGGGAGATGGTGGTTTCCTTATCCTTCAGTTGGGCGGTTACCTTCATATGGCCCACAACGGCTTGTTCTTTAGCTTTACGTTCCAATTCAGCTAAGCGAGAGGCGTTGTCAAGCTCACTCTTTTTCCATGCCACATCAGCTTCAGAAACTTTGAGCAGATGATCAAGATTTACGTTAAGATCAGTGACATTACGCAACTCTCGGCGGTACCATTTAACGTCTTGGCCCAAATTGAGTAACATATTACGTTGCTTAGTGTTAGCACTAGTCAACTTACCAATCTCAGATTCGGCTTGCTTTAATCGGCTATCAGGGAGTTGTCGGCGACCTTATAAGGGAAAGGGACTAGACGTTGGGGAAAAGGAAAACAGAATAAAAGACTATCATAAGAAACATTGGAAACAACTACTAACCTTTGAGCTCATCATGCTTCTTTTTCTCCCTATTATAATTGACGCGCATACGAGCACTCTCTTTCTTTTCTACACCTAGCTGGTGTGTCAGGGAAGCATTTGTTTGATCCAAGGTGGCCTTGGCTTGGCGTAGATTATCAAGTTCTTGTCTTAGCTGGGCATTCGGTGTGATACTACCAAGATTGCGTTGGAAATCCTGCAGAATAAAGTAGGTTGGTATAGTCAGAAATAAAATTCTGATAAGAACAAAAAGTTTAAGAGTAAAGCTGAGGCAGTAATTTACCGCGACAGCACTGCAAAATTGCTCATAAGGAGTAAGATGAGAGACGGCGGTGGTGAGCTCGACGGGTTTCAGCGCTAATCCAGGCTCACTTAGCTTGCTCATTGATTCTAGAAAAAGAGTATTAGAACCATTCTCATCCTGAGACAGCAACTTGGCAAAAGAATCCACTAACTTATTTGGCGGTAACTGATTCATTGAAGAGTTATTGCCAGCAGAAGTGCAGGGCAGAGTGTCCAAAGAAAGAAGATGACGAAGAACTGAGATAGCGTTGTCAGCGGCTGAGGCAGAGGCAGAGGCAGGCTCAATCAGATTATTGGAATGAGCAGGAGTTTGCATTTCAACGGTATTCTCGCCAGCGGTATCCACATTCATCTCAGCGGTACCTTGCCCGGTTGTAGCAGTAACTGAAGTAGTAACTGGTGGAGTTATAGGAGTTTCTTCAAACACCTCATCAGCATGACGCTCACCAGCGGATTTCACAGATTGGTCTTCCAAAATTGGATTACTGACAATATTTGAGTCGTTGGATTGATTACCTTTCTTGGAAGCTCTAGATTTTTTAATCTTGGGTAATTTTTCTTTGTTCTTGGAGGAGTCGCCATCTTTAGTCTTGGAAGATTCATCTTCATTTTTCTTGGAAGGGTTGCCCCCCTTCTTCTTGGAAGATTCATCATCCTTTTTGTGGGAAGACCCGCTATCTTTTCTTTTGGAAGAGTTACCGCTTTTTTTAACAGCAGTAGTAGACTTGGAATTGTCATTTTTCGTGGACTCACCAGCAGTAGATTTGACGTTGTCATTTTTCTTAGACCCAGTGGTAGTCATACCAGGAAGTACACTAACGAGGCCTTTAACACGATCAACGACACTGATGGGTTTCTCAGACTTGGATTTCTTCTTAGGTGGCTGTGAAAAGGAAAATCATCGACATCTGTTACGCTAACAAACAGAGGCAAATATATACATATATTTTGAAGACAACGGTAGAATGTTTGTTACCTGAACAGCGTCTCCCTCTTTTCCTTTTCTTTTCGTACCTGACACTTTGGGCTGCTTGCAGAATTCAGGCTTCTTAGCCCAATGTCCCTTTTCAACAACAACAAACTCGCCGTCTTTTTTGAGGTATTGGTTCTCCTCATCCCAGCGAACAGCACAAAAGTTATGTTTGCTTAGAGCAGAATGCTCAGGGAGAAAGTCTTTGCGAGGAATGGTTTTAGCTTCATCTTCAAAACCTTTGAGCCAGGGACCTTCAACTTCACAAGGAATATCACCCCAGTGATTTTCAGATTTATGGCGGACAGAGGGTTTTTCAGTAGTGGACTCTTTCTTATCAGCATCTCTTAGAAACTTCTTCTTGTTATCAAAACCTCTTCTTGATTCAAGGCGATATAACCACGGTTCGCCGTCTCTGCTGCTGGGCTTCACTTGATATTGTGCTAAGAAATTCTCAACGGTATACAGTTCTTTATTGGTAAAGGCAGGATCTCTGGCGACTTTAGGATAAAGGGTGTGGCCTTTACTACGGGCAACCCATTCATACAGTATACGAATGGAATTACCAGAAAGCTGGGCGGGATGCTTGTTTATATGCATCAGCAGTTGAAGAAGGAGTGGATTGGTAGGATCGTAAAGAGGAAACTGGTACCCAGCTCTGATCTGACCCATGGAGATAACTAAATGATTCTCGTCTTGGCCTTCCTGGCGGATGTGTTCCAAGAGCAAGGGATCAGAACACATAGTGACGCCGTCTAAAGGCGTGATATTAAGCGTTGGAGTAATTTTATGCGCCGGAGTACAGTACGCCTCCCAATCATCACCCCAAGAAGATTTACCGTCGTAATCGGTAGGTTCTTCATCCTCATGATCTTGGTTTTGGTTTTCAGAACTTGGGGAGGACTCGGCGTCCTCATGATTGGACCCCTGCTGTTGAGGTTCTGAGTCAGGTTCATAAGAAGAGTCAGTAGAAGCCATATGAAGACCGGAGAAGATGAAGATTGATCGGAGAACGGAAGTTGCAGAGGCGAGAATTCACCGGAGTAAGGGAAAAGTAGATAAAAAATGGATCTGGATGAAAGACGTTATAGAGCAATAATCAAGAAGGAGTTTTACAACAGTAAGAAGTCGAAAAGGGGCGGAAAATGGTGGTTTCAGGCAAAATAACGACGGAGCAGCGGCGGTTAGGGTTTAAGAACAGAGAGAAACGAAAAGAAAAGCTGAAAGAAAAAATAGGGTAAATGAAGGCGATCAGGGTATTTATAGGAAAGAGAAGCTCGACGGGTTCAGCCGGTTGCAGGTCATAAAGCAGCTCCGATATTTACGGCATGCCGTCGTACGTGGAGAAAGTACTGTCAGAAGAAATGTGCTGGCATTTTCGGCGGGTAGGAGAGTTTCATCTTCAGCGACTAAAGTCTTTAAAGATGAAAGAGGCAAAATGTAGGTGTAGAAAATGCCTTAGGCCAATTTAATGTATTCAAGAAAAGATTTATATTAAGAAGGGTATCCATAAGAAAGGGGGAATGGTGACAGCGACATCTATCAGCGGTAGGCATCTACAACGATAGGATGCTGAAGGAATATTTGGAATAGCGGTATACTTCAGAATCGCATCAGCGGTATAGCCTCGACAAAAGCTGAACAAGTTGGTTGAGCATTCAATGCTGAGCAGAACGGTCGAATTGTCAGGTTGAACAGTTGACTCAGTGGAATTCGAGTCATCGATCTTATCCAATAAAGTGGAAGGACGCTGAGGTTGTAAAGAGTAGGTGCTGAGATATCGAAGAGGCACAGCGGTAAGGCGGTGAAGAAGAAGACAAATAGTGTCAGAATAGTTTGTACTTATTGGCTGTATTCCATTTCTTGTAAACGCCTATATAAGGCAATCTACGCCCACATTTGAAAGGGTTGGAAAAAGTGCATCCTAGGGTTTGATCTATAGAGAGGAAGAAGAATCCATTCCTTTCTCTCCTTAGCTCAATCTCCTGTGAGAATCTTAATGTTATTGTAGAGTGTTATCCTTAGCAAGGTGAGATGCAAGGAGTCTATTAATAATCTATACTTGAGGGTTTTGGCTTACTTTTATATTGTGCTGTGCTTATGTTTTGATGCTGAGTTCTGTTTCATGTTTATGTTAAAGTGCTGATTTATGTATTGATTGGGATTTACTTTAAATATACGTGTTATGATGTGTTTATGGTCTTAAATAGGGGTGTATTGGTAAAATCTCTACTATGGGGATTTTACCAACTACAACTACTACCACCTCTCTAACTCCTTACACTCCTATCTCAAGCCGTACAAGAGCTTTTCTCTTTGGGCCCCGCACTGGAGAAACAAGGAGTACTGAGGACTCACCTAGCATGAAGGATCTCATGAAGACTCAACAAGATTTAGCCTTAAGTCAGAATAGCATGGTGAAGACCCAATTAGAATTACTGACGTGTTTGAGAACTCTCTCAGAGCGATTAGCACCACCAACAAATCTAGGGCTAACACGTGCAGAACCCCCTGTCAACGTCAACAGGATGGGTCCCTCTCAAATTCATGTCATCCCAGATGACCAAGACATCCTTGTCCACACCACACGTGGACCAAGCACCAGTTTTCAACATAACTTTATCACTCGTGAAGATTTACAGAATCTCCTGCAAGTTCAGAACGTGGAAAATTCAGATTTGTTTCATCGTCATCAACCTCCATATCCAATTGAAGTTCAACGTGAATCTCTTCCTGAAGGATATTTCACACCTTCATTCTCAATGTATAATGGTATTGGAAATACTCGAGATCATGTATCTCGTTTCCTAGAATCATTGGGAGTGTATGAAAGAAACCAAACCGTGTGTCTCAAAGAATTCTCGAAATCTCTGACAGGAAAGGCATACACTTGGTATAATAATCTAGCTCCCAACAGTATTCTCAGCTGGAGCCAGATGGTTAATGCTTTCCTCAAGAAATACTTTTTTGTGTCTGAGCAACTCACTCTCTCCGATTTGGGGAGACTCTATCAGAGAAACAATGAACATCCAGACGATTATGTGACGAGGTTCAGAACTCGTGCAGTGGATTGCAATGATCCAAATGTGACAGAGTTGCAGTTGGTGGAGCTCTGCATCAATGGAATGATACCAGTATATCGAGCTTTATTGGAGAATCTGGAGATTAACAATTTCACTAAGCTCCATAAATCCGCCAAACGATTTGCTACTACTGCGCCTGCATTACTAGAAAGGCCCAGACCTGTGAAGGTTGAAGAAAGTCGTGGTGAGACACGTGCCAACAAACGACTCGTCAACAAGCAATATAACTCTCTTCCCTCAGTTCATGCCGTCACTGAAGGAGTTAAGAGGAAAGCGCCTACTCCTGAGGCCCCACAACTAAATCGTGCAGCCCCAACCCAATCTCGGGCTCCTGCACGGGTCCCAGCTACTGTTCCTGCACCAAAAGCACCACGACAACAGAGGGAATTTCCTAAAATTCCAGATTTCCCTTGTACAATGGATGAGGTAATAGAGCTCCTGGAAGCATGGATTCAAGATGGTGTTATCAAATTACCTCCTGTACGGAGAGAGCCTACATCACAAGAAATGACTGATCCAAAGTATTGTCATTTTCATAGATTCGTCAATCATTCCACCAGCGAGTGTCATCGACTCAAGCAAATATTCAATGAAAAGAGAGAGTCAGAGGAGTTGAACTTGGGGACTGAGGGTGTGCATAAGAATCCACTCCCTCAGCATCAACCTCAACGTCAACATCAACCCAACATTCGAAATTTCACCATCTCCGGAGAATCTGTCAAGCAAACTGCTAATTATTTGATGGAGAATTTATGCGAGCTCTTGCATTTTTCCAAGCACCAGCGAAGAAACATTTTCGCAGCCTTCAACGGGATTGCTAGCGGTAAAGAAATACATGTACCTGAAAGACATGAAGAAACTCAATCAAAGCCTGATGAAGTTACACCAGAGATGATGGCAGGAGGGAAGCGCGTCCCAATACCACTTATCTCTGCTCGTCTCAAAGGTACATTTCAAGAAAGTTCAAATTGATGCTAGTGTTATGGTTAATCTAATCCCAATCAAGACACTTCAAGCAATTGGGATTTCCAGACGGGATGTCATCTATTATCCCACAAGGATGAAAGATTCAAAAGGAAATCTCCAAGATGTATATGGTCATGTTACTTTGGATCTGAAGGTGGACTCGACTCGCACCAAAGAAAAGTTCCATGTAATCAAAGAAGATGAGGAACATGATATGATTTTGGGGCGTCCCTGGCTCCATGGGAAGAGATTTGTGCCTACAATCTCACCAGTAATCATTAAAGGCCAAGAGTTCATGTTTGACCAAAGAAGCTGCAACGTGGGAAAGCTGGAGTACCATGTGGGGTCAGAAACTCTGGTGATATTCAAAGAGGTACGTGAAAGTGATTTGAAATATTTTATTCAGAATTATTTAGTTAACGGGAATCCTATCCAACGTGTCCCTACAAAAACACTAGATAATTCTCTGACATGGGGACTTAATTGCATCAAGTCTATCAAACCCTCTGAGACACCTCGTGAGGAAATCAAGGCCAAGGCTGCAGAAAAGTGGGCCCGGATAAAGCAACGGTCATATGGGCGAATGGCACCTGATATGTCATGGGTGCCTAAGACTTTTCAAAAAGGGGATAAGGTTATGCGGCGCACTAATCGAAAAGGAGCTTCTATTTCAGGGTCCACATCAAACTGGGAGGGACCTTATGTCATATCTCGAGTCATGCCTAATGCACAATATATGATGAGTACAATACATGATAGGCCTTCAAACATGGTGATCAATGGCAAGTGGCTCAAGAAGGTATGAAGATTCACTATGGTTCATTTATTTTCTGTAATTTCCAATTCCTTCAAAAAAATGCAAGCAATCTCTTGCCTTTTAGCAATTTAATTCAAAATTCAAATTCAAAACCTATGAGTTCAAAATAATCAATTCCTACAAACCCTTCATAAAACCAAATAAAATAAAAATTCTACCGAGAAAATGTTTTGCTCTTGAAACCTTTCAGAAACAACCATCTAGTGAAGACTTTGCTCCTTCCTCAACTGCTTTCTTTATTCGAGCAATATCAACAACTTTCTTCTTCAAATCTTCGCTCAACTTACGAAGTGCTTCATCTCTAGCAGCATAGTTTATCTCTTCTTGGTTCACCAACTCATAGGTGAAATTACCAACAGCAGCGCGCCTTGTTCGGACATATTTGATTCTTGCCTGAAGCCATGACAAGTTGAGTTTGAAGATTTCCAGTGAAGTGATCAGCTCTTCTGCTTCATCTAACGCCTCATTAGTCACATCTTTCAATGGGGTGGCGTCCATCTTTGAGATTAACCTCATAAGGTCAGTCACAATACCTATGAGTGTACAGAAATGGATGCTCTTGCCAACAATAACAAAGTGACCATGGCGATTCCATAACCTGTTATACAGTGGGACGTGTTCCTTTGGAACATTAAATCCTCCCACTAGCTTATGACCAGGGAGAGTCGTTTCATGGGGAGGATTGTAGGCCACACCGGCATGAGGAAATGCCTGAAGGGCCCACATGGTTTATGGAGGGTAAAAACCCTCGGGACACGTGTCGCTAATCCAAGAAGCAGAGCCACGCCAGAGGAACCAACAGCGAAGCCTCGGACCAAACCAAATGAGGATGAGACCAAACATGACGAATGAAGACTCAGAAGAAAGAGATTCGGACCGCACCAAGGGGCCGAAGTCCCAGAACATACTTCGGAGCACCACCGAAGGAACCGCCTTACTCGACAAGGAATGACACCACCACGATTGAGTCCCTTGTCTTATTAGCTGTAAACCACCCAAGCTCGGCCTATATAAGGCGAGCTTGGAAAACATTGTAAGGGTTGGATTCTTTTGGGTGAAACCTAAGCGGCAAGAGAGGGATTAGGTCTGTATCTCCTCTGGCTCCTTAGGATCATTATCCATGTAGTTATAACACTGAAATACAAATCATTTATACATTTAGTTCTTGATTATTATCCTTTGTATATCTTCGGTATTGTTCTTAGGATCTTCGTACCATTGAATCATGTTAAATAACTGTATGTATGAGTAGATCTGAGGGCGGTAGTACTTCATGTACCTATGCAGATTTTCTACTCGTACAGTTTGGCGCTAGAAACAGGGACTGATTAAAACAACTTAGGGTTTGCCTGTGAATTTTCGGGTTTTCAAATTTTCCACATATTTTCTTATCTTTTCAAGAGATCTTCAAAAGCTTGTTTTGTAAAAGAAGCTCCAGTACCTTAAGCATCTAAAAGCTCCTTCAAGGCTTTAGCATGCTTACAGGTTTTATGAGCAAATCATCAGATGATAAGGTCATCAACTTAGGGGCTCAAACCTTGGTATGGCTGAATTGATTTCAAAAATGGTAGCTGATTTTCATCTTGTATGTTTTAAAATTGAGGTTAGTAATAAGAAAACAGCTGTGGAGTAAAAACTGTAAGCCTATTTTAGGGTTTTCAAATTGCCTGCTATGGTTGGGAACAAACTTTTACGAAGAAACCACGGGGAAAGACGATTTTTGGCTAAAAGACAAAAATATGGTTAGGGATATATCTAAATATGACCTACGCTAAAATCTGCACAATAAAAAACCGTTACAGCACGTAGACCAACATGATCGACATAGTACACTGCAGTAGCCGCCTTGGACCTCACGGGTTTTTTGTCTTCTGACAGGTCACAACCAGAATGACTTCGAAATCTGATCAGGCTCTGAGGCAGCGAATGGGATCTTCGGGACAAGTCATAAAAATAAAATCACAAAACAAAGTATCAGCGCAGATCGCTCATTGCAATTCAACGATTCATACAAGGGAAAACGTCAGCTCAAGAAGCAGCAGCATTGGGGGAAGAATTCACAAAAGAGACAAAAATGGAAGAGAAATAATGATTGTCACCGAAGCAAGAAAATTCAAGCCATGGCAGCTAAAACCAATAACTTATTCGGCAGTAGACCTTCCCGAAGACGGCCCAAGTGATAATCCTTTGGTGATCACAGTAAACATAAATAAGAAAACAGTACCAAGAATACCGGTAGATCCAGGTAGTTCGGTAGGCGTATTATTCAGAATGGCTTACAGGGAATATTTCCAAAATATTCCACTAGTGCCCACGGATTATACGATCTATGGATT
This sequence comes from Papaver nudicaule, assembly GCA_023529015.1. Classification (NCBI taxonomy): domain Eukaryota; kingdom Viridiplantae; phylum Streptophyta; class Magnoliopsida; order Ranunculales; family Papaveraceae; genus Papaver; species Papaver nudicaule. Next base: position 3,212 of record JAJJMA010213252.1, on the reverse strand, counting down.
TAATGGAAGAGCATCAAAACCAAAGGGAGACATCTCATTACCAGTGTACGTAGCATCGATGGAACTGAAAACAACATTTTGTGTCCTGGACATAGAATCACCATACAACGCCATCTTGGGACGGCCATGGCTGCATGGGATCTTAGGAGTGCCCTCTACATTGCATCAGAAACTCAGATTTCCAACTCCTGAAGGCATAGGAGAAATCAAAGGCGAGAGCTCGGAGTCAAAAGCATGCCACGAAAAAGATATCGATCAAAGAAAAAATGAGAGGCGCAACCGAAGAGAAAGGTACAGGCAGCAAAAGGAGAAAATGATTAGCGAGGAAATTAATCAAATAATACAAGGCAAAAAAGGAGTAATCACGAAGGAAGCACCGAAGGACCCCAGTGCCATGAATGAAGACACTCCGAACTTTACTCCGACGGAACCCACCGAGGACGTAAACATCGGAACCAGCGAAGATCCAAAGATTGTAAAGATCGGAACATTGATGGCAAAAGAGCAGCAAGATGAACTAGAGGGTTTGCTGAGGGAATATGCCGATGTCTTCGCTTGGAAAATGAGTGAAATGCCAGGAATAGACCCAAGCTTGGCATGTCATCACTTAGACATAAACCCGTCAGTAAGGCCATTCAAGCAGAGACCACGACTATAAAAGATGTACAAGCTTTAAACGGCAGATTGGCAGCCCTCAGCAGATTCATAGTGCGATCTTCGGACATATGTAAAGACTTCTTTAGCATCCTAAAAAAGGGAGAGCAATTCATATGGACAGACGAAAGGGAGGCCGCGTTTCAGGGGATCAAAAATTACTTGGCAAGCTTGCCAGCCCTGCAGCGCCCAGAGAAAGATGAAAACTTGAAACTCTACATAGCCGCGAATAAGGACGCCATCAGCGCAGTACTAGTAACAACTAAAGAAGAAGAAAAGCCAGTATATTACATCAGTAGGACCCTTTTTCCAGCCGAGAAAAATTACACCAAGTTGGAACAACTGATTCTCCCGCTAGTAGTAGCAACACAAAAGCTTCGGACATACTTCCAGGCTCACAAAGTAATTGTGCTAACAAAAACACCAATCGAATCCGTTCTGAAAAACCTCCAAGCAGCAGGCAGAATTGCATGGAACGCTCAAATTGGACAATATGATGTGGAATATGAGATCAGAACGGCATTAAAATCGCAGATCATTGCAGACTTCCTAGCAGAGTTTCCAATTGAAGAAGACTACGAAGAAGAGCCAATTTTGGGAGTCGAAGACGACGAAGGGCCTGATGACCTGCTAGAACAGTGCCATCCTCGGAGATGGGAAGTTTTAATTGACGGTTCGGTAAACAACGATGGTCGAGGAGTAGGCATAGTCTTCACCTCACCCGAAGGAGAACGCACTGTATTCGCACTTCGGTTGGAGTTCGAAGCAACAAACAACGAGACTGAATATGAAGCGATGATCCACACCTTAAAACGCATGATTAGCATGGAAATTCAGGAAGCACGGATAACGATGGACTCACAACTAGTAGTACGACAACTTGACGGAAGTTACCAATCCAATGATTCGCTATCCAAGTACAAGAAATTAGCAAGAAGGCTCATGACGAAAATTCCGCATCTCAAAATCCGACACATCTGTAGAAAGGACAATAGACATGCGGATGCTTTGGCATTCATTGCCTCCAAAGTAACAGATAAAAATATAATCTTCATCGAAATCGGAAGAATAAATAAATCGTCAATAGCAGCCGAAGAAGGGGAACTGCTGATGGCCATTCAAGAAGAGTACGACGACTGGAGAGTACTCATAAGGAAATACTTGGAGAACAAGGAATTGCCAAGCAACCCGCTAGAAGCACACAAAGTAACCAGTAGATCCGCTAACTACCGACTCATAGACGGGGTCTTACATCGGCAATCATTCTTGGGACCACTATTAAGGTGCGTACACCGAGTAGATGGCTTGGCGCTAATGAAAGAGCTACATAGCGGAGAAGCAGGAACCCACAGTGGTGCACGAGCACTCGCACAGCGAACCAAGGCTCAGGGATACTATTGGCCATATATGCATGCCGACGCCAAAAGCATCTCTCAAAAATGTGACCCATGTCAAAGATTCGCTAAACGAATCCATGCACCAGCAACAAACTTGAACTCGGTGTTAAGCCCATGGCCCTTTGCCAAATGGGGGGTAGACATCGTTGGCCCATTTATTCCAGGAACAGGACAAAGAAGGTACATCATAGTTGCAACCGACTACTTCTCCAAATGGATCGAAGCAAAAGCTCTACGGAATCACACAGGACGAGAAGTGTTTACCTTCTTCTGGGAGAACATATTCTGCCGATTTGGAGTACCTGCGGAAATAGTCTCGGACAACGCCCAAGAATTCCTCAGCGCCGAGGTTAAAGAGTTGTTAAATCAATACAATGTAAGGCTAGGAACCTCGACGTCGATATACCCTCAAAGTAATGGCCAGGCAGAGGCGACAAACAAAACAATAGGGGATAACTTGAAAAAACGAGTACTGCCCCACAAAAAACAATGGTGCGAACACCTACACAATGTATTATGGGCATTCCGAACTTCCCAAAGACGAGCAACGGGAATGACTCCTTTTCACCTAACATACGGGACCGAGGCAGTATTGCCTACAGAAATAATGATACCAACAGATAAATACAAAGCGTGGGAGCAAAACCTTTCGGCAGATTTAATATACGCAAAATTGGATGACCTCGAAGAAGAAAGAGAGGAAGCTCGGCAGCACATCATCAGTTACCAGAAAGGGGCATCCCGAGGATACAACAAAAGAGTAATTGAAAGAGAGTTTCAACCTGGCGAACTTGTGCTAAGAGAAATACCGCCATACCAAAAGGGAAACGCAGGAAAACTGGAACCAGTCTGGGAAGGGTCGTACAAAATCAAACAGAAGGCGGGAAAAGGGGCATACAAGCTAATCGACGAAAAGGATGGCCTGGGCCGGCAACGCATGGAATGCAAAATATATAAGGAAATATTATACATAAAAATGTATGAGTATTCGAAATAAAGGAAAATTTTACACTACATGGCAAGCACGCCGAATCAAACTCCAAAAGAATGACCTAGTAAAAGGCTGTAACGCCGAGGCAAAAAACGCCAACAAATAAAAAGGCTGTAACGCCGAGGCAAAAAACGCCAACAAATAAAAAGGCTGTAACGCCGAGGCAAAAA
>JAJJMA010213241.1:0-11539 GCA_023529015.1 Papaver nudicaule | reverse complement strand
ATGTATGGGGTCCTTCTAGGGAAGTTTCCAAAGGAGGAAGGAGGTACTTTGTCACTTTTATCGATGATTTCTTAAGGAGAGTGTCGTTGTATGCTATGAAGACGAAGGATGAAGTTATCGAGAAGTTTAAGGTGTGGAAGACTATGATAGAGACCCAGACCGGCAAGAAGGTAAAGCGACTTAGATCGGATAATGGTGGGGAATACAAGAACGACCCATTGAAGGAGTATTGTCAGAGTGCAGGCATAGTCAGACACTGGACTGTGAGAAGAACACATCAACAGAATGGAGTAGCGGAGCGAATGAATCGTACCCTTATGGAGAGAGCACGGTGCATGTTATCTTGGGCTGAGGCAGTAAGTACGGCGTACTATCTTATTAACAGGTCACCATCTACTGCTATTGAGTTAAAGACACCTATTGAGGTGTGGACTGGCAAACCTGCTAACTATGATTCTATTAAGGTTTTTGGTTGTCCAGCTTACTATCACGTCAGAGAGAGTAAGTTAGATCCAAGAGCAAGAAGGCAATTTTCATTGGTGTTGCTGAAGGAGTCAAGGGATACAAGTTGTGGTGTGAAGAAACCCACCAGGTTGTTATTAGCAGAGATGTTACGTTTGATGAGAAGTCTTTGTTACACCCTAACAAAGAGAATGTAACTCAGGTGGAGGTAGAGAGTTGTGAGGCTGTGGAGGAAAGAGAAATTCCTGAATATGATTCTGTATTTCAAGAAGATACAGACGAGGTAGAGATTCAAGATGAAGAATCTCAGCAACAACAAGAAGAAGATTCCTTAGTGAACGATAAAGATTCACGAAACAGGAGACCACCTGTTTGGGTGAAAGATTATCATACAACTTTTGCATTCATGGTTAGTGGTGATGAACCTATCACTTTTCAAGAGGTGATGAAAGATTCCAACTTTGTAAAGTGGCAAGGAGCTAAAGATGAAGAGATTGATTCTCTACACAAGAATGGTACATGGGAACTAGTTAGGTTGCCTGAGGATAGCAAAGCCATTGGTTTCAAATGGGTATTCGCGAAGAAGGAAGCAACTCCTGGTACAAATAGCATACGGTTTAAGGCGCGTTTGGTAGCTAAGGGTTATGCACAAAGGGAAGGTGTTGATTACAACGAAATTTACTCTCCGGTTGTGACGCACACTTCGATTCGTACATTGTTAGCTATAGTAGGATCCTATGACTTAGAGTTAGAGCAACTTGATGTCAAGACAACGTTCTTACATGGTACCTTGGAGGAGGAAATTTATATGTCACAGCCCGAAGGTTATGTTGTTGCAGGTAAAGAAGATTATGTATGCAAATTGAAGAAATCATTGTATGGGCTTAAGCAATCACCCAGACAATGGTATAAGAGATTTGATACATTCATGAAGGGACAAGGGTTTACACACAGTCTTCATGATAGTTGTGTGTATACAAAGAAGCTTCATGATGATTCCTTAATATTTCTACTTCTATACGTTGATGATATGCTCATTGCTGCGAAAAGCATGGTGGATATAGATAAGTTGAAGGCTCAACTTAGTATGGAGTTTGAGATGAAGGATTTGGGGGCAGCTAAGAAGATACTTGGAATGGAAATTCAAAGAGACAGAAAATTGGTAGATTGTGTCTCATAAAGAGACAATATCTGGAGAAGATTGTTGAGAGGTTTGGAATGCAAGATTCAAAGCCTATGAGTCTACCATTGGGTGGTCATTTGAAGTTGTCCATGAAGATGAAACCAAGTACTGAAGCTGATGAGGAGTACATGGCTCTTGTTGCATATGCAAGTGCAGTAGGTAGCTTGATGTATGCAATGGTTTGTACTCGACAAGACATTGCACAAGCTGTTGGAGTTGTCAGTAGATTTATGGCAAATCCAGGAAGACAACATTGACAAGCTGTGAAGGGGATACTGAGGAATCTAAAGGGCACGCTAGATGTTGGATTAGTTTATCAACGAGAAGTTGGTAAAGAAACCCAAGTAAGTGGGTATGTGGGTTCGGATTATGCGGGTGATGTAGATCGATTTAGATCAATAACAGGATATGTATTTACGTTGGCTAGTGGTCCAATAAGCTGGAGGTCGTCATTGCAATCAGTTGTAGCTCAATCAACAGCTGAGGCTGAGCTAATTGCAGTAAATGAGGCCATGAAGGAAGCTACTTGGCTTAACGGCTTGCTTGAAGTTTTTGGAGTCAAACAAGAATGCATAGATGTGTATAGTACCAGTCAGAGTTCTATAGACTTGATGAAGCATGAAGACTTTCATGAAAGAGCAAGGCACATCAATGTGAGGTATCATTTTTCCCAAGATACCGTGGAAGGTGGAGAGTTTTCAGTACTGAAATTCACACAAAGAATAATCCTTCATACATGCTTACGAAGGTAGTACTGGTTAGTGAGTTCAAACATTTTTTGAACTTAATCAACACTATACCAGTGTGGGCACCGAAAGGTGCAATGTGGCGACGATGAAGTACGTGAAGTGAAGAACAATGTGGTGAGTGAAAGATTGTCAACAAAGGTGGAGAATTATAATATTTGTTGACTAGTCTTTCACTAATACAAGGAAGCTTGCAAGAGTCCTATTCTAGGTAACCAAGTAAACCGACTTGAGTTAGAATAAGGAAATTGTGAAGTTAGGAAACCGTCTAGGATTTGGACATCGAGTATTACTTGACATCCAAGTATTGAAGGTTATAAATAGGTTGTAATCTATTGAGTCTTACACACAAACATAGAGGTGGAGAGACATATAGGTTTTCTTCTTGTCGTAAGGTTATACAACATTGAGACTTGTTCTTGTAAGGGTTGTGAGACAAGAGAAAACAACAAGGGACTATATCGTGCGGTTCTTGTAATTATTCTTCAGATTTCCATAGTGAAAGGTTCATTATCGTCAAGTGGAGTAGGCATTGCCGAACCACTATAAATCTTTGTGTTGTGGTTTGCTTCTTCTTTATTCTTCTTAGGTTGTTGTGTGTACTTGCTTTATACTCGTCTGTGTATGCACTCGTGTGTGTCTAGAGCTATACATGACTGGTACTGATTGCTACAGAATTTGAGGATTAAGGTGGATGAGAAAGTAAAGAGTGAGTAGTGGATGTTGGGTTAGTTCTTGTTGATGGTGATAAGTTGGTGTGGGTATCTTTAAATAAACCCTAGGTTTAGCATTTGGTGGTAAGCTAGACTAAAGCTAGGTTTGGTGTAATTTTCACTTAGTTGGTTTTGGAAAATGGACATAATTTGAATCGAAATGTGTATATGACTGAGTAATTGGTGCTGGTGGTTAGGTGTTGCAATAAATGGTGTTTATAGAGATGAAGAAACGTTGAGTTCTAGTGGTTTAAGTGATACATCTGTTTATGTTTGAGATGATTGATTTGAGAGGTATGGGGTCGATCTAAGGTGTACTCTATTAATTTTCAATGTTACTCTATAGGTGGTATAGGATGATCATGATCAAGCTTAGGGTAGTGGTTAGCTAGACTACAAGTCTATAATACTAGCTAGTTCATAAATCTTTGGGGCATAGAATACATACATGTAACTTTTGTCAGGCTTTTATCCATATAAGTTGGAGAAGAAATGGCGACGGCTCCAACGGAAATGGTTAATTCGTATGTGTTCCCATGTTAAGGATTGGCTCGACCAAAGCCACGAGGGTTATCCCACATAGACTAAGCGGAGTTCTAGGTGGTGCCTAATAAGTTGTAGAATCTCCTAACATAGTACCGAGGCCTTTTAAGATAAAACCCTACACCCGACCCCAAAGGTGGTTAAGTTGGGGACAGTATCGGTACTATATGTAGTCGGGCCCGGAGTGGGCCCGTCAGTCTGTTGGATCCTTCAATTGATATCGGAGCTAGGGCTACAAGAGATCGAGTGGTTATGGACGGAGTGGTGCGCAAGGTGGAGCTAGGGCTCATTGATGGAGTTAGACCTCATCCCATCTAACTCAGGTGGAGCAAAGCTCATGGAACAAGGGAAGCCAAGGAGCTAGGGCTCATGGAGGAGTTAGACCTGCCACCATCTAACTCAGGTGGAGCAAAGCTCGAAGGGGCATCCAAGGTTCAAGGGCGCATAATGACTGTGACCATGTCGACGGTAGTAACAACGGATGATGATCGTGTATGGCTCTGGATCTCGCCAAGGTGGAGATTTTTAAGGATTGACTCGACCAAAGCCATGAGGGTTAGCCCCACATAGACTAAGCGGAGTATAGGTGGTGCCTAATAAGTTGTACAATCTCCTAACATAATACCGCGACCTTTTAAGATAAAACCCCACACCCGATCCAAAGGTGATTAAGTTGGGGACAGTATCGGTACTATGTGGTTGGGCCTGGAATGGGCCCGATAGTCCGTTGGATCCTTCACCTCATTGATTTAAATGGCAAGGAAATGAGCAATGAGAACGAGGAGATCAATTGAACAAAGTTTCGGTTGAGGGTGATGGAACTCTTGTCATCAGTTACTTGAGTTCAGTTTATGGGCCACTTAGTATATCCTTATTGTTTGGCAGACAAAGAGGTTTGATTCCCCTAAATATGCAAACTTGGATGCAATTTGAGCTATTTCTCATAATGAGATGTTAGTAGTTATGTGAATACTATGTCCATTAAGTTCTTAGATAAATCTCTCAACTGTTTCTTTCCAGTGATAAAGAATTTGGTGCCGAAGAGTTTTAAACGTCTATTCTAACATTTTTTTTTGCTTGACAGTTTCTTTGTTTATTCATCGATTGTTTCTCACGGCCCACCCATTGTGGCAGCAGTCATCTAGTTATGTGAATACTATGTCCGAAACATAAAATTCTTTATAGAAAAAGATTGACAAACACACGATCAGAGAACTAAACAAAGCCCAAAAAAAACCTGGCTGATTTGGGGGCGAGCCCATATTTCATGGGGGCGAGCACTACTTCAAATGTCCCACCCCAGTTTATAGGGGGAGGTAAAACTGTGTGCAAATACTAAAATGTCCCTACACTAATCTTACTACTAATTTAACTACATAACTAATCAAAAAACACCCAAAAAAAATCATTATCAACAAACACTCTTCTTCTCTCTACTTCATTTCTTCATCTCTAAAATCCAAAAAAATTAAACTTTAACAACTTCAAAATTCGGAACACTAATTTTACTACTAATCTTACTACAAAACTAATAAAAAACACTCAAACAAAAACCATCTTCTCTATATCATTAACAACAAACAATCTTCTTCTCTCTATTTCATTTCTTCATCTCTAAAATCCAAATTAAACTTTAACAACTTCAAAATTCGGATTTTGAAACTTGGTTTGTTGATTAACTTACAATACAAAGATGGTTGGTCAAACATAATCGAACGATACTCCATTGAGGAGCTTAGTTCACTAAAAACACTATGATTTGTATGAAAAATGCTTAATTTTTTCAAGTTACAGAGAAAAAATCGTCAAGGTCGATGATTAAATCATGACGATTGTTCTTGAATGTTGAAAATAGTTAGTAGGGATGAAGAACTATGGATTATGAATGTTTGTTTTGAATGTGAAGGATGATAGTGATTATTGATGACCGAAAATTGATGAAGATCATCATGATTTTTGATAATGGAGATAGAGTATTGATGAAGATGATGGTGATGAATTAATCATATCATTAATTTTTGTTAATCAAATTTAGTTAACATCTAATCATATCATTAATCTCTACTAATCAAGGGTTGTTTTATATTTAAAAAAATATATTCCATATGGGATGACCTCTTTACTTCATTGTGACCCTATTTTGCCCCCATGAAATATGGGCTCGCCCCCAAATCAGCCAGGAAAAAAAGGAAGGAAAAATACATAAAAAGGAAATTGAAGAATAAAATAAAGAATGCCGAGGCATAAACAACTGAGGAGGCACATAAAACCAAAACAACATTATTAAGAAAACAAAACAAAATGAAACACAAAGGTCGATCAATTCCGGAAAGATCGGTTCCGAAAATACCTATGAATAGCTCTGCAGTACGCAGCACGCACATACCATTGGTTGGCCATCACGGTCAACATCAGGAGCGCAATCACCACGTTTCAGTTCGTCGGTGTTACCATGTTTATTTACGTTTCCTAAGCATGTGGCCTCACAGGCTTCTGGAGTATAGCAGCTTCCGACAATTACAGCTTTCCCTGTCACATCTTCTTCTTTCACTGTCTCAACATCTTTCACTGTCACATCTTCTGCAACCGCATGGCAGTTTAAATCTACCTCTGCATATATCCACACACAAAAAAAGAAAAACACACAAAGATTAATCATAAGATTGAATTCATCTTTGATTTTGTGAATAATTAAATACATGGTTACTTACTCGCGGTGCACATAAGAGTTTTTGAAGCAACGAGAGTGCAGATAAACACACAAGCAATTATCAAACTCTGAATTTTCGCCATTACTAACGAACTCTGAACGAGCAACACAATATTTTTTTTTCTGGTAATCTTCTGTTTTGTTGATTAGAATGAATGTGTAAAACATATGAGAAACTGAAAGCTATTTATACACAACTGGAATTCATAGTGGGTGTTTTAAATTCAACTCAACTTAATTAAATCAGGAGATTAGAAGATACGCAGAATATTTGTAGACATTTAATTTAAAGGCTCGATTAAACCAATATGTATATGGGAGGGCACACCTCAATTTCTTAATAATATATATATTGTTGGGATTACAGCAGTAATCACACCAAGAACTTGTCCTTTGGATTAAGTAGAACTAAAGACAAAGATGCAAACACACAACGAAGAATAAACAAAGCAAGAACACAGGGATTTAACGTGGTTCGGCGTACCTACTCCACAAACAGCAACGATCAACTCTTATTGATAGAACCAATTACAAGAGACACCAACACCTATCTCTCTATGTAATAATCAGAAGGTCTATCACCCAATTGTATGTCTAACAGGCTTAATACGATGCCTATATATAGGCTTACATAACTTGGCTACCAAGGTACATAGGCGATGGATTTACCAAGAATATCGCATCCTTGGTTTCCTAAGTTACACCACCGTGTACAACTCAAACTCCTAGCTATACTAGGAAATTCTGCCAGACGAGGCTGGCAGACGAGGCTGGCAGGCAAGGATGCCAGACGAAGCTGGCAGGCGACTCTGCCAGACAAGGCTGGCAACCATACTAAGCCTAGAATACTCTAGAAACTTCGACAACTCTAACAGTTCTCCACCTTGTCGATGTTTCTCCCAACAGAGCTATTCCCGCAACAAATTAACCGTAGCTTCAAAATGCCCTAAGGCCTTAACAACGAACAGTATTGACCAAGCTGAGACACTTCTCAAACTTGATATTTGGAACAACCTTCGTCAACATGTCTGCTGGATTGTCTTCAGTATCAATCTTCAACAGACTAACTTCTCCATCATCAATCACTTCTCTGACTTTATGATAACGGACTTTAATATGCTTGGTACGAGCATGATAGACTTGATTCTTCGCTAGATGGATTGCACTCTGACTGTCACAATTTATTGCCACACTCCCTTGTGCTATCCCAAAGTCTATCACCAAACCACGAAGCCATAATGCTTCCTTAACAGCCTCTGTCACTGCAATGTACTCTGCCTCCGTGGTAGACAAAGCTACTATAGACTGTAACATAGACCTCCAACTGATAGGCCCTCCACCTAGGATAAAACAATACCCAGTAGTTGAACGGCACTTATCACTATCACCAGCATAATCTGAATCAACAAAACCACAAAGCTTCAAGCTTTGCTTTTTCTCAAACATTAAACCAACATCGAGAGTACCTTGAAGATATTTCAAAATTCCCTTAACTGCAAACCAATGTGCTCTCCCAGGATTGGCCATATACCTACACACTAAACCCACTACTTGAGCTATATCAGGTCGTTTACAGACCATAGCATGCATCAAAGAACCAACTGCCTCCGCATAAGGGATCTTTGCCATGAACTTGCTCTCTTCAATAGTAGTAGGACATAACAAGTTAGATAACTTGGTTGTAGGTGGTAATGGCACACTTACTTCCTTAGAGTTTTGCATATCAAAACGATGAACAACCTTCTCTAGATAGGCTTTCTGTGTCAGACATAGTCTATTCTTCTTCCTATCACTACAGATTTCCATCCCCAATATCTTCTTCGCTAACCCAAGATCCTTCATCTCAAACTCTGAACTCAAATGTTTCTTCAACACTTCAATTTCTGACTTGTTATTTGCAGCTATAAGCATGTCATCCACATAGAGTAAGAGATACACAAAAGTTCCACTCTGAAACTTCTTGAAATACACACACTGATCATGTTCACTACGTGTGTATTCTTGCTGCACCATAAACATGTCAAACTTCTTATACCATTGTCGTGGTGATTGCTTCAAACCATACAATGACTTCATAAGTCGGCATACATAATCTTCCTTACCAGCAACTTCATAACCAACGGGCTGAGACATATATATGTCTTCCTCCAAATTACCATGCAAGAAGGCAGTCTTGACATCTAATTGCTCGAGCTCTAAGTCAAACTGCGCCACAATTGCTAACAGGATCCGGATGGAGGTGTGTTTAACAACCGGAGAGAAAACTTCATTATAATCCACACCCTCCCCTTGTGCATATCCCTTATCTACTAACCTTGCCTTGTATCGTACACCATCGACAATACCCTCAGTATTTGGAACTCCATCTTTCACAGTATATACCCACTTGCACCCAATCTTCTTACGACCCTTAGGCAACTCCACCAGCTCCCAGGTGTCATTCTTATAAAGAGACTCTATCTCTTCATCCATGGTTGTCTTCCATTTACTGGTATGAGCACTGCTCATGGCCTCCTTGAAAGTAAATGGCTCATCCTCAAAGACAGACAGTGCGTGAGAAACACCATCTTCATAGCCATAACGCTTGGGTGCTTTGATAATACGTTTCTCCCTCTGAGAAACTAAAGATGGAACACTCTAGCAGACTCGTCTGGCAGACTCTGAACTTGTTGTTGAACTGATTCCTCATTAGGAATCTCCACCTGACCTTCATCTTCTACTTGAGTTTCCGCTTCTACTTCCTTCCCAGTAGGAGATGAACTAAGAACTCCTTGTTCTCTTTGCATTGAATCATCTTCAACTCTATTCCCATTCTCAACTTCAATTTGAGAATCCCAACCTGTGAACTTCTTTGAATCAAGCATAGCTCTCTCATTGAAGGACACATCTCGACTAATGATGAACTTGTTCAGTTCTGGACACCATAGTCGATAACCTTTAACACCCTCTGGATACCCCAAGAAAATTGATTTCTTAGCTCTAACACCCAGTTTATCTTCTTTTACGTGAAGATAAGCTGGACAACCAAATACTCTCAGATTAGAGTAATTGACAGGATTACCAGTCCATACCTCCAAAGGTGTCTTGCACTGAATAGCTGTTGAAGGTGATCTGTTTACTAGATAGCACGCCGTCGTAACTGCTTCAGCCCACCAAACTTTGTTCAAACCTGCGTTTGACAACATGCATCGTGCTCTCTCAAGTAGTGTGCGATTCATTCGCTCAGCTACTCCGTTCTGCTGTGGTGTACCTTTAACTGTGAAGTGCCTAACGATACCTTGTTCCTCACAAAACTCTTTTAATGGATCTTCGGTGTACTCCCCTCCATTATCAGAACGTATCTTCTTAACCACACGACCAATCTGTTTTTCAACCATGGTCTTCCCCTTCTTAAACAACTCAGTGACTTCATTCTTATGCTTCATGGTGTAAAGCCAAACTCTCCGAGAGAAGTCATCTATAAAGGTCACAAACCACCTGTTCCCTCCCTTAGAAACTGTACGAGAAGGACCCCAAACATCCGAATGGATGTAATCTAACATACCCTGTGTGTGGTGTACAGAGGTACCAAAACTTCTTCTGCATTGCTTCCCAAAGATACAATGCTCACAAAAGTCAAGCTTGCAAAACTTCTCACTGCCTAGCAAGCCTTTACTACTCAACACCAACATGCCTTCTCACTCATATGCCCAAGTCGCATATGCCATAACCGTGTTGACTTCAATTGTTTCTCATCCACAGATTCAGAAACCATAGCTCCACCAGAAACTATATCTCCTTGAAGAAAATACAGATTCCCATGCCTTGCACCAGTCATCCTCAAACTGCCATCATGGTATACCTTCAGGAAACCATACTCAGCAACATACTTGTATCCGAGAGATTCAAGTACTCCCAACGAAATCAAATTCCTCCTCAAATCAGGCACATGTCTAGCCTCTGACAGTGTAGTTGTAACACCATTCGAAAGAACCTGGATAGTACCAACCCCAACTGTTCTGCTGGTATTTGAATTACCCATCATAACAGTACCTGCATTCACCTCCCTGTAAGTGGTGAAACATTCCCTTGTGGAACACATGTGATACGAAGCTCCAGAATCAAGCATCCAACCATCATTGAGATAACTCTTTGATGTAACAGCTAGCAACACCTGATCAAAGCCACACATTGGCTCATCCAAACTATCACTTCCTTCTGCCACCGAAGAAATAACCTTAATTGAATCTGATTTCTTATACTTACCATCCTTAGCCTTTAGCCTAGGACAATCAACCTTAAAGTGATCAGGCTTATGACAGTAATAACACCCATCACTGCCACTCTTCTTTGACTGGTTCTTAGACTTAAACTTCTTGTTACCATTCTTCCCCCTCTCAACAAACTGACCTTCAGCATGAACTTCTTCATCACATATTTGTTGCCTTAAAGCTTTTGCTTGTAAAGCAGAAACCACTTCATCGAAAACTAATTTATTGTCACCTTCAGTTTTCCAATTCAACAAGTAATCAACAAAGGTCTCATACGATTGAGGTAAAGAACATAACAACATCATTGACTTATCCGTATCGGAAAACTTGACACCGATATCAGCCAAATCCGAAATAATCTTATTAAACTCATTAATATGATCAACCAACAACTTACCCGAAGCCATCCTAAAGGCATAAAGTCTGCGCTTCAAGTAAAGTTCTGAAGTTAAGTCCTTCTTCAAGTAGAGCTTCTCCAATTTTTCCCAAAACGTATTTGCCGAAGTCTCACCAGCAAAGTTGTGAGTAATCTCCCCCCACAAACACAACCGAATAGTTGAACATGCCTCCAAATCAAGTTCAAGCCACTTTTCATCTGTTACACCAGTTGGTAACGGCGCCGGCTTGTCCTTGAGCGCCTTAACCTGCTTCATGCTAATAAGAATATCCTTAACATCCATTTGCCACGATGTGAAATTATTCTTCCCATTGAACTTGATAATATCAAATCCATGCACCTTCGAAAAACCTCCACCAGATGTAGAGCCAGACATCTTTACTTCCAACAATAATCCTCTCCACGCTCACCGCACTACTTGTTGAGATTACAGCAGTAATCACACCAAGAACTTGTCCTTTGGATTAAGTAGAACTAAAGACAAAGACGCAAACACACAACGAAGAATAAACAAAGCAAGAACACAGGGATTTAA
>JAJJMA010213234.1:0-10988 GCA_023529015.1 Papaver nudicaule | reverse complement strand
TGAAACAGTACTTCTTAAAAAATTATTTGTCAATTCTCCAGCCAAACATCCGGCATCTCGAAATTATTAATAAGTAGGTTTAAATCCTTTTCTTATAAAGAAATTGGTTTATCCATAGAAGTCATTAGTCGCTCCAAATGAGTCATTGATACCTCACTATTGTTCAAGGTATGTGTAATCGTAACTTATAATGCAAAAATTGATATTTGGAACCGGAAGGTTTCAATAGAGACATCCACTATAAAAGAATTTATTTGGTATGTTCTATTGGAGCGGTGAAGTTCTGGCTAATAGCTCCCATTCATTACCTACCAAAATCAATCAAAACAAGCAGTTAAAACTATAAGCTAACAGTTCAATACTTCCAATTATAGAGGCTACAGAAAAACAGTCAAGACAATATTAATGATATTTGGAATACACCAGAAAGTCAAAACGGAGCCATGGCAATACTAAAATTGAGCTATGATAACTTGTCATTACAGTTGAAACAGTGTGTCTCCTACTGCTCTATAATTCCGAAAGGTTTTTGGATACCTAGAGTAACACTGGTTCAGCTATGGAGAATGGATAGCAGAAGGATTCCTGGACAATTGTAACGTGAAAAATGGAAGATTGGTTGAAGACATTGCGGATGACCACTTTGAGAGTTCGGTACAGAGTTCATTTTTGGATGGTGTGAGAAAGAATTCATTTTTGGATGGTGTGAGAAAGGGTCCATTGGACGACATAGAGAGGTGGAAGATGCACGATCTTGTGCATGATCTTGCTGGGGTTCAGGAATTGGTGTCTCTCAAGGTGAGTGAGTTTAACAATACTTTTGAAATACGTTGGTTACAGTTAGTATTGGATGAAGATTTATCATCAACATCTCTTAAAAGCTTAAGTAACGCAAAGAAGTTGAGGACACTTTAATATGCACTCTAGTTATTACCACTACAATAAAATATCTTAGGTTACTAATCTATGAGTATGCAAGTGTAAAAAATATGGTACCTGTACCAACCAATCTAATCACACAATCTGATTAGTATTAACTAAAACCACCGATAATCAACCACTGTACCACCTTTGAGTTAAGAATGAAATCAAAATAACCTTCCAGGGTTGGGATTTATATTCTCCACTGCAAGACCAAAATCACAACACATATTAAATACATTAGAGAGACTACCGTAGCACTATACTAAGTTTTCAATACAATAAGATTAAAGAGGCTAACCTCTACCTCATGAACGGGCTTTCTAAACATTACACGGATTGGTATCTCAACACATTTCGTTGATTAGTATATAAACCTGCAAACACAGTGAGAATAACCCCATACGTTAAACCTTCCCAAAATGCGAAAAAAACAACAACCAAGCTCTGGATTGTTGGAGAGATACATTGGTGCACGAAAGAAACAAACTCATATGAACAAATAAAAAAGCTAATAAGAGGATATACTTACTAATAAAGGTACACAGAGATCAAAAATAATGTTCATATTTTGTCATTAAAAAAGAAAACAATCATTCCTGTCGGGCAGGAACTCCCGGTAAAAACGATAAGCAGAACGAAATGCGGTTGCAGCTTGGAAGGAAAACCACTTTTAGACCATTTAAGCCACCACTGTTAACATAACCATATAAGCCAGAAATGAAAGAATGACGTTCTTCCATCAAGTTCTGCCGCTGAGATATTGAATAGGAAATTCGGCTCTAATCTTTATATGCACATAGTCCTGTGTAGTCAATCAATGTACCGTTTTTTATTTCAAAAACCTAGAAAAAATATGGATTTGTTCATAAACATTACTAATAACAACGGTGATACACTGGAGGCACAACTAAGAATCGGAAGAAATTGAGATGTCTATGCAACAATGTCAGTTATGCTATCAACTACATTACTAAAAGAAAGAATGACATTTCAGGAGAAAACAATAGAGATGTACCCAACATCAAAACACAGAAGTGCAACCACTAAGTTAATAGTGTATGCATGAAGCAACTTCAGGGTAAAGTCTTTACCCCAAAAGACATCTATACCAGCCAAAGAACTATTTATCCAAAAAATATACCAAAACATGTATGTAAATCCAGCTCATTCAAACAAAAGACTGAAACTGTTGAGGAGATCAATGATCATATGATATCATTGTTGTCAGTTGACAAATTTTTGCCAACTGGAGAGGATCTCACACATTATGAAGATGTATATATTAATCGTTGCACACGAAAAACATAAATTCAAATGCGACAAACTTCTTAATAGAGGGTTCTTAAGTAAATAGTAACACTCATTCCCATAATCATCTATGAAAAGGGATTACCTTGATGAAATTAAATCAATTAAGTTTAATCCTGCCATCAGAGTAGGCAAATCCCCAGATTAGCTTTCCCTGATTCAACCCCCCAATGAAATAATTTACAACACAAACACCAAAAGACAAAATACAAATAATTGAACATTAATGGAATAAAAATCGAGTTCGATAAAAGCTCCGCATCAAAATATACTATATATGTGTCCATCTTCCTTTGTTATGATCCGTATATATTGTTGGTTTCAATGCTCACCACTTCAGAGTCTCATCAATTTTAAGACATTACAACACATGTAAAGATTGTACAGATGTATAATCAGAATATTGATTTTCTAAAGAAATCCTAAACAACAATAAATATCCCATGAACAAAAATACCAAAATATATGAATGTATAAGAGGGTTAGGTTTTACCATATGCGATAAGACTGAGTTCTATTTGAGCCTCTATTTTGTTGTTATTGTTCTTCAAAGGTGGGTTGCAAAACTTAAAACATGTTAGAACCCCATTAAGGCAATGAACACACAGAAACACCAAATCATTGACGAAGTTGGTATTGTTTATCTATCTGCAAAAGCTTGGGAAAATCATTGGAAGTTGAATACACAACAACTATATATCAATCCACCCTTGCAGGCATTGAGTCAAGTCCAATGGTGTTCTGTATTCAACTTCAATGAATCCCCAAGACCATCTTTGATCAAACCATTGAGATTCGATGTATCCGTAGAATCTACAAACCTGTAAAACACAAATACAAACGTTTCTATCAAACCAACACCACAAAGATCAACGAATGGAAGACCCTCGGATTATGCAACGAATTTAAGATATAGGTTACGCCTAATCAAAAGCAGAGTTCATAAAAATCTGAAGAAATCAAGGCCAACACAACAAAATAAGATTTAGGAATCCATCCTTTAGTCCCAAATCCAAGTCTATGTTAATCTGATTTATAAAATCATGAATACGATTCAAGGTTTCTACTTACCTGCAAAATCAGAAACAAAAACAAAACAGAGAAAACCTAGGTTTCGGTACATCAATATCCAAAATCAGAAACAAAATTAAAAGAGGAAGAGAAGAATTCTGTTGGGATTTGATTGTGAAAGATTGAACTGGATGTTAGGAGATATAGAGTTGTGTGATTCGATGGTTACAGATCAAACTCTATCCATATCTGCTAACTTTGGGCGTGGGAATTAGAGGTCGTAGGGCTCAGAAACGTTTGCTAGGGTTATACTTGAGTGACCGTACACATGGAGGTTTACGATTGGTGGAGAATTTCTTTGGTGGGGCCTCGAGCTCTAATATTCGAGCTTTGTTCAACTTTCAACGTGGATGAGTTATTTGGTACTCCTATTATTGTTTTAATTAAAAAACAAGCGCTTTATTTGAAAAAACAAAATAAGAGTTTTACATAACATTTTATTATTATTATTATTATTATTATTTTATTTATTTATTTATTTTGAAGGGGAATGCTTCTCTATTGCTTGTTTGCCAACTATTTAAAATTGTGGTGTTTAATAATGCCTAGATTTTAGGGGCCAAAAGAGGATAAAGAGAGAACCAAAAAGGCATTTACCTAGTAAAATAGAAAGTTGCAGATGTCACCGTAGTATAATGGTAAAATTGTTGGTGAAAATACTGGCGATTTGAGTTCGAAACTCGTCTGCGTCGAGGAGGGAGATTTTTCTTTATTTTTTTGCCTATCTACCTGGGTTTGTAGGTAGTTTTGATCCAACTTTAATATAACCTTTCAAATTCAGGAGAAAAAAAAACAAAAAATTTTAAGAATTAAATGGCATGGGCCAACTGGGTGAGATGGGAGACCTACAAAAAAAAAAAAAAAAAATTCGGAGAAGTCACTTTTCGAATCGACACGTAAAGAAATTCCAGATACATGACCAAAAGAATGCGGTATCAGTACAAGGTCAATCAAAATACATTTGGAAGCCCAGTTAAAAAGACAAAATCTATTTTTAAAACTGATGTTTGTATTGTACCAAGCAGGGTCGGTGTACCGTCCATACTGTCCATATGACATCGCTGCTGAACAGCAATGTGATGTGATAGTAGAAGCTTACTAGGTTATTGCTGAAAACAAAATTATCAAAAAAAAGAAAGAAAAAGAAAAAAGAACACGCTAATCATAGTATAGTTGAATGAACAGTTGACATTAACTGACACTGATTTGGCATACACCATATATACACGTGTAAATGCAGATTGTAACGTTTAGAAACAACTAGCTAATTAGCTAGCTACCGTTGTCCGTGGATCTTGGTCTGAATATAATTACTTATATGCACTAGACTTGTCCCCGTGCTACGCACCGGGCCTTTTTTTCTATTTGTGTGTTCACTATTCTCCTTTTTTTCTTTCCTTTTCCTGCATCCATGACTATCATCTAATTGCTATGAAATTTAGACACGAAAGGTCTATATGAAGAGTTCTATACCCGGTAATAATCAAACCAAAAAGATCAATCCTAAATCAGGTAAATCAAATAAAATAATCGAAGATAAACTCTATTTTTAGTCGAGTCATAGTTTACATTAAAGTGCAACCTGCAGTATACCACCCTATATTCACATCCAGCAGTCACTTACCAAATAGCTAGCTAGGAATAGTTAATTCTCGGTGTAATCAAATATTCATAAAAGAAACATGAATCTGGCTTTGCAGGTATATCATACAGACAATACATCATTACATGCAAGTATTTATGGCAAAACATCCCTCATACAAATGCAACAGTTATTTTCAAATATTTGTTGTATCGTAAAATAAACAATCTATTAGACGGCAATATAATGTGTGTTGAACAGTAATGAAAAGAAAAAAAAACAACCAATATAGACATAACAAAAGAGCTAAAATTGCAAGGGCATAGACATCGAATTGCAATGTAAATCAACTGTTGGATCACGGTTAGCTAGGGAAAAGACATATATAATGTAGCAGGACAACCATTAGGCCATTAGCTAGGTGGTTCCATCAGGCTCATAGCAATCCAAACAAAAGAGCACCAAAAGATCAAAACATTCCAATAGAAATTTGTCAATGGCTGCACTATTGTTTTTTTATTCCCTAATGTGAGATTCTCTTTGTGCGTAAGTAAGCATATGGTGCTGGGCTAGTGCAATCAAAATCGTCTTGCCTGTGACCTAGTTGGTTTGGTTGGTGAAGTGATTTCTCTTGCTGAAATTGGATAAGTACATGTTTTCGAAGTTAACCTGTATAATTCCAAATAAAAGCTAATGTAGAACTGGGAGTGTATTAGCCTTTTATGTTGGTTTCCGTCTGTGGGAATCGAACCCACGATCAAGGGGCGAAATGCCACACGCTCTACCAACTGAGCTAAGACGGCAATAAATGGTATTGGGGCTTTGTCCATTGTACTTAGATTATGAGAGCCCTAGGATAGAGATATGACGGGGTATCCTGTTCTAGTTTATTGAACATTCATTATTTTTTTAATGTAACCGGACGGACTGACCACTGCTGTAATATGGTAAATGTAGAACAAACACGGAAACTTTTATCATGACACGTAAGATCTATGTACCACTAAAAATTGCAGACGGAAATCCATACCTATCAAAGCTGGAGTACTGACCACAGCAGGTTGTTTTAGCCATGGCATACATAAAACACCACCCCTTTCGTGCCTGCAAGAAACACCAACAGCTAAAGCTTTTATTTTAGAGTTGATCCATTATTAATGTAAGCTTTTATTTCATTTATTCTGAATCCTATTGATAAGCATCAGGTTTCTGTTTGCCAGTAACATACCTATACATCTAAGAAGTCACCTAAGCATCCAGCAACAATATCAAAACCACGTTACAAAACTGTGAGCTACAACTTGTATTGTAACTGTCCTTAAGAGAGATCGTTTGGGTGAACAATTATCTTGTACTCTTTAAAAACAACCAATGTTAAAATACCTCAGTTGGTACTGTAAATGGACTAAATCTCACTAAATTGGGGTTTTAGACAGGCTATGAAGCAGGATCTAAGTATACAACTCCTAGCTTCCTAGTTATTCATATATTACCAAGGTCTCTACAGAGCACGAATGAGTGAAAAGCAGTTGAAAACAAAAAAAAAATTACCGCAAAAAAGAGAAGACAAAACTTACAAAAGATGGATTTTGCAGCATAAATGAGTTAGCCCAGGTCATTCACAAAACAAAAATCAGAAAATAAATCTAACATTCAAATTCACTCAATCGTACATCAATGGTTTTATATAATTATATTCAAGAGTAAACAGAAAAATGCAAATGCATTATATAACTCACCAGCTGAGGCACATAATTTGTTCCCTTAGTCTCCTTCAAACTCATAATCCTATAGTTGACCCTACTCATTTCATGCACATGTTTCTCATTGTTCTCCGCCCTCCGTGTGCTTCACGAACTTAGACACGAAAAAACAGATAAAACAAAAACCGGAACCACAATTTTCGAGTTTCATTTTTCTAGAAAAAATCAATGAGGTGAAGTTAAGAGTTAAATACCAGTCACAATCATACTTCCATCTGAGCAAGAATTCCACCTGGTAGAAACTTAAAACAACTCTTTGGGGCAGTTGGTTGGAACTACATTCCACCAAGTCAATCCAAAACATCGTAGTACTACGTACATAAACCAAAACTATCAATTAAAATATAAAACCAAAGCAAAATTCATATGATATTTGATTCAGCAGATTGCTTAGGCTTTCGATAACTACAGAAACAAAATTAAAAGTTATAAGCTATGCTTAAACTACAGATAGCTTAGTTACCAAATCGTTTACCAGCAGATTGTTATGGCGTTAATTATGTTACAAACCTGTAGCAAGAACATGGTCCACCGATAATACTTGGCGACTTTAATGTCCGAGGGTTCCCTCTCATATATTAAGATGCGTGTTAATGTAAAATGTATCAACACATACCTGTCAAGGGCCGTCGGATTTCCCATGAAAGAGGATTTTACCAAATTTCAAAGCCTACGAAATTTGTTGTTACTCAAAGAACAGAGTAAGAGGTATGCTTACCTTACTTTAGCGTTATGGTTGTGAATTCTGGAGGTCCCTAAAGGTAGGTAAAGTGGTTGATTTCTGGTGTTGCTGATCTGTAGGTTCATAATTTAAAAATCAACATCACAAAACCCTAAATTAAATCTCACAAATTGTAACAAAAATCTAACAACCCAAATTTGGAACCTAATTCGAAACTCCAAATTCAACTGAAAACAAACAAACGTATTGAACAATAACACTAAAATCACAATCAACTTACGTAAAACCCAACCACCCTTATCCTGTAACCTATTGCTTGTGTTCTTTTATCTCTAATTCAAATCACCTTCCTAAAAGGAAATTCATTAACCCTTCAATATAGGCTCTGAATTAGAATACAGAATCCTGAAAGAGGCTTCCCGAGAGGTTTCAGAAGAGAGAATTCGAAGAGGTGGGAGGTGGTGGACGCCGGTTTTATTTTATTTTTCTTATATCAAAGAGAAGAAATTCTAATTTACTGTGAAAAAACGAAAATAGGTCCCGAGAGGGGAGCGAAAAGATCAAACAGGGGCCAATTGTTTAAAGTGGGTAACGTTTTTCCTAATGGCGTTAGTCCAAAACACATATGTCAAATATTAATTGGTTCAAAACTTACAGGGTGTATTGGATTGGGATTTATGTGGATAAAAATAGATAACAGTTTACATGAATCTAGTGGATTTATAATGTTTTTTTAAAAGAATCCTGGATACTTATAGATATATAATTTTGGATTATAATGGATAAAATTTGGGATTAATGTAGATAACCAAACAATCCGTCCATAAGTTGTGGTGGTATTGGTGGACGGTGATTGGTGGTGATTAGTAGTAATGGGGTGGTGGTGCTAGTTGGTGTGTGGAGGTTTTCAAGGTGGTGGCGGTGGTGGTTGTTGTTGTTAATGGTGTTGGTGGGTGAAGGTGGTGCTGGTGCTAGTTGGAAATAATAGTGATGGTTGTAGTTGGTGGTGGTGGTGCAGTGGTGGTTGGCGGTTATTGTTGGTAATGGTGGAGGAAGTGGTGGTGCTGGTTGGAAATGGTAGTGGGTGGGTACCGCTGGGAGTGTGGGTGGTGGTTGGTGGTGCTGGTTGGTGGGTGGTGGTGGTCGATGGTGAACATGGCTTACCATGATAACAAAGAAAACCAAAAAATAAATATTAAAAAAAAATGTCCACAAGAATCCATATAACTCTTGTGGTTTGGGTTGAGATTGATATAAGATAAGACACACATTTTGCCTACAAATATCCATAAGAATCCTAATTTATCCTGACCCTTAATTATCCTGAAAAATCATAAATGAATTGAATACCTAGGATATTTAATGATTCCATATATATCCTAATTGAATACCTAGGATATTTAATGATTTTGCATATATCCTAATTGAATACCTAGGAGTTTTGAGGACTATTAAATATCCAAATAAATCCTGATCCAATACACCCCTGTTACTTAGCAAAAGTAGGTATGCATTACCAATGTGGGTGAGATTTTGAAGAAGTGTAAACGAAGTGTAATTTTATATGAACAAGACAATTGCCAAGTGTCCCTCCCAGAACGCCTCCCTCCCAAACTCCCATTCTCGTCCAATAGGAAGTTGTGGTATTGTCACCGCGCGACGTGGTGGCTTTTACAACTTAGAGCTTTTAGTGTAAGATGTTGCTAACTCGCGCAAGGCAGCTGGCCATTTTATGGGTTCTATTTTCAAGGCCGTCCCTGAGTATAGGCGAGCTAGACGACGGTTTAGTGCCTCCAAAATATAGGGGCTCCAAAATTTGTAATTTTTTTAAAATTGACATGTAAGTTTTGGTATATAAAAAGAAAGCAAAAGACTATTTTATGAGAGTATTTTATTTCGTTAAGGGAAAAATTCTTTTTTGTGGTACCTAGAATTGGGATTAAAGTTTTATGGGAGTCTTTTTTCATGTAACTTTTCTATTGTTTTACTGTTTTTAGCTCTTTTTCATGTGACTTTTCGTTTTTTCTTTTTCTGTTTTTGTTTTTACATCTTGTGAATTTTATAACTCTCTTGATTTTTCGATTTTTTTTTATAACTCTTGTGTATTCTTCTATTTTTTAATCCGCAAGTGTAAGAACTAATGACGCTCAAAATTCAAAAAAGTTGTCTACAATTTAGACAAGGAAAATGGTACTGAAAAACAAGTTGTTTACAATTTATGAGAATGGAATGTTCACCGAATAGAATATCCAAAATAACCTCTAGTTTGTTTTTATTTGGTCTATTAATTAAAATTTAGAAGAATATCAATTGTTGGTAATTACCATGGTACCTCGTCCAGTTTGAACACACACACTGTATTAAGCCACTGCAAGTACCGACCTACTACATGACTTACAACTGTAATGCAGTTGGGACCGAATATTCCCTGGCCAAGTTATTCAGCTGCAATTGTGCTCCTACGTCTCTTTGATCCTGCAAGAACGTACGCACTTGATTCCTATAATTGATGTCTTTTACATGCTTAAGAGTTGTTTCAAGTTCTTCTTGAAGACTAACACAACCTTGCCCCTAACATGACACCTGTAGCTGCTAGAAATTTACTAGGCTCACCTATCCCGATCTATTTCTACTCATGTGCACTAACGATATCAAAAGACATTCTCCAACGGAGCCCTAAAGAGGGTTTGTGCGCTAAGGCAAGATCAATAGCAAAAGGTCGATCTCTCTCTAAAGTGTACCAAGTCTTATTTATAGAGATACTGAGGACAACTCCCTCAATGATCAAGTACTACTAGGCCAAACGACTAAGTCGGCTTACATACATAAGGACCTCCGGTAAGCGGAGGTGATACGTCATGCAGTTACATGGTTTGTGGCCTCAGTTGTACTTGCGGTGGTGATGCAGTCTTCAGGAGGCATATGGAATATGGCATCCACAATCTGCCTTTTTTTTTTATGAACCTCTGGAAGATCGAATGAGAATACTTTTCTTATCTTGCGCGAAGACAGATGATTTTCAGCGGTTTCTGGTGATTTCGATGCGTGCCATGCGGTTCAGTCCTTAGTCGGTGTTGTTTGTGCGGATGTTGGTGAGGATATCATCTCTACTGCCGACGGATCTTCTCTTCTTGTTGTCGGAGGCATTGAGTTGGTGCAGTTTAATATTGGTGATGCGTTGCGTAGTTTCGCGTGCCAAGGGTGAAATTTGGGTTTTCACTTGTTTTGAAGGGTTTATAAATTGTTGGTAATGAAGTAGTTATTCATCATCTCTTCAGGTTATTTTTTTTCATTTTTAAAAATCTAATTTTGTTTTCTTCTCTACTTTTCATATAAAAATGGCTGGTGATAAGGCCGCTGCTTCAAAAGATTCTTCTAATAATTCCTTTTTTTAAGGTTGTCTTCCTTATAAGAGGAAATATGCTGACCTCGCTGATGATACTACCGCTGCTTAATGTTAGGGCATTGTTCGGTCAAACTCACTAGCGTTGGTATGTCAAGCTAGTTGTCAGTTTTAGGTGTCAAAACTCAATTCTTGATTTAGCCTACTAGAGTTTAGATTTCGGAATTGGGATATAGACAAAGTAGTAGAGACCTTGAAGACGAAGACTGTGAAGACAAAGAAGACATCAATTATTCTTCATCGACAAAAGGTTAG
>JAJJMA010213228.1:5365-18680 GCA_023529015.1 Papaver nudicaule | reverse complement strand
CCGGGTGTAATTAGGCTATCCCTTATCTCAGTGTCTAAAATACCCCCCACATATTAAGCTACCGATTAACTCAAAACAAGTTACCGATTAAGCTAACTTAACTACAAATTAATCTACTTAGCCACCGATTAGCTTAGGTTGTTTTATTTTTGTTATTTTGAAAGAGAGTTATAAGAAGAAGAAGAAAAAGAAGAAGAAGTTTTTTTTTTTTTTTGTTGAGATGGTTGTTTTGAGTGAGATTGAGCGGGGTGAATCTTCTTCTCTTGAAGGTGATCATGCTACCAATTCCTCTTACGTTAAAGAAGCCATGGATTGTTGGAACTCTACCATTCTAGAGAAAAGCCATGAACAAGAGTGTTTGGAAGAAAATCAAGAATCAAAGAAGGGAAAGGAAGTGAACTCCACTCCAAATGATCAGGTAGTTCTCTAATTTGAAACCCATTAGCTTGTAATGGTTGATTGACGTATGAATTTGCATGCTTTGAATGTTGCAGTTAGAATATTCGGTAGATCCAGACCATTAATGGAGCCACCGAATATCCCAACCACCATCCGTACATGCACAATAAAGTAACCATTCGATCGCTCGAAATCTGTTCTAAGCTACCGAATGTATACTCGGTAGACTTCGAAGCTACCGAATTGTACTCGGTGGCTCAAATGGTTACCGAATCATATTGGTTTTTGGTACAGAATATTGGCCAAACCTCATCTATATTCGGTGGCTTAATTATCTACCGAGTGATTCTTTCCAGTACTACTCGGCAGTTTGTCTTTTTCATCGAGCTACCGATTGTTGTTAGTTTTCCAATTTAGTTGACTAATGTTTTTAATCTTCTTTGTAGCTTGTACCCTTTGGGCGCCTTCCCGATGATGATGTTGTTGAATATGATTCATATTTGCGACCCGATACCTCCTCACACTATCTAACTGACTTGGTATGCCTCCTACACTTGTATTTATCTATGATTTTATCCCTTTTGGTTTGGTTTTCTAATTGTTGTGACTTTCTCGTCTAGACATGGAAAGAGAGGAAAGATGCAAAGGCTTGGCTTGAGGTGCGTGCAAAAGAGATCATGTGCGTAGTAACCACGGGTCGACAATCAAGGTGGAATAGGTTTGAAATGATTTGTGAGTGCGGTAGGAAGGATGAGAGTCATAATGCAAAGGGTTATAAGTATGTAAAGAAGTCCGACGTGATTTACGATACTCATTCAAAGAAGACCGATTGTCCGTTCAAGCTTCTTTTTAATCTAGGACGTGAGGAATTGTGGAGAATGAAAGTAATGAATGGTTATCACAACCATGATGATCCGGAAAGTCTTGTTGGGCACGTTCCTTATGCTAAGTTGACTCCACCTCAAATGGATCTTGTAAGGGCGATGATGGGCACAAGTACCGGGAATCAAATCCTCACTATGATAAGGGAGCAAGACCCCAGCAACTTGTCTACTTTTGCTACAGTTAAAGCCGCGCAGTGTATGTTTAGAAAGCTGGATTGGGATGGTCGATTGATTATGTCTCAATCGGCTTGGTTATGCGAGCAACACAACTACACAATGAGAAGACAAACCATTAACGGGGAAGTGAAACGTATTTTTTTGGCGCATCCGGATATGATTAAACTTGCAAGATGCTTCCACCAATTTTTGTTGATTGACTGCACATACAAAACCAATAAATACAACATGTCGTTGATCAATATTGCTTGCTACACATCGGACAAACAAAGTTTCACCGTGGCTTGGGGTTTGATGAATAGGGAGATCGAACCAAGTTATGTTTGAATATTGAACAAGGTGAAGGGTCTTTACAATCCGGGTGAAATTCCAAACGTTTTCGTTACGGACAACGAACAAGCCTTGATGAATGCCATCCAAGAAGTATTTCCTGGTTCCCACAATATTCTTTGCACTTGGCACATCCAGTGTAACATCAGAGCGCGTTGCAGAAAGCATATTCAACCGAAAAGGCGTCCAAAAGGTGCGGACATTGAATTAGAGGAACGGGAACGTCTTAGTAAACTCACCGATGCACAACGAGAGGAAGAGGAAAAAAAGTTTGAGGAGGAGTTTAAGGATGGTAACCGATTATTTTTGCTATTTCAAAAAGGATGGGATAAGATTGTTTGGTCTATGACCGAGGCGGAGTATGAGCTAAACCTGGAGGCTTGGATATTCGAGTGGAGTCAGAACCCAAAACACAAGTTGGCAGTAGAGTATTGTCAAAAACAGTGGTTGCCGCTAAAGGAGATGTTTGTCCGTGCATGGACATATGATTATAAAAACTATAAGAACGAGGCAACAAGTGTGATAGAGGGTCAACATGGGAGACTGAAAAGAATTCTTCAAGGAGGTCAAAATGGGGTTGTGTCGCTCCAACATGGTATTCACGAGTTCACCAAGCGTGATTTGACCAAAATAAAGGCAAAAATGGAGTGGAGTAGGCAAAGATATTTTAAAAAGTACAAAAGGTCATCCACTTCTTCGTGGTTTAACTTCTAGAGTGTCGACATGGGCCATAAATCACATGATGAAAGACTTTAAGTGGTATATGGAGCACGATGTGCCGGATGATAATTGCAATTGTAAGACGATGTCGGGGATCGGACTACCTTGTCCGCATAAGCTTGGTAAGTACGTACACAGAATTGATATGAATGGCATTGATCCGTTTTGGAAGCAACTATCTTTCACTCCAAATCCCTCAAAGAACCCCCCAAGTTGCTTTTATGGAAACGCCATTGTGTCATCGGATCGCTACAATGTACGACGAGAACGATTTTTCTCAAAAGCAGAACCTCCACGACGATTTGGAGGTGGCAATGCACCCCTTCTTAAATTTAGATGAAGAACCAATGAAGCAAAATCCACCAGGAAGACCGCCAACCCTTAAACCAAGAAAACTAGAAAGACTGGAGTTGAAGAATATGAAGATTTCTGCCACAAAGCAGCAGAATTCTTCTGAGTGTGATCCTTCTCTGCATGAGCACACTGGAGATGACTTTACACCGGATCCGGTTCCAAAAAAAAGGGGACGACCCATTGTTGACAAGGGAGAATGTTCAAGGCAAGTGAAACCAAAGTCGTCGACAAGGGAGAGTGTTGGTGATGTGTTGGTAAGAACTACGGTACGTCCTCCCATTCTCTCTCAACATTATTTAGAAGAACTTACGGAATGTGTACGGAAGTTTGTTTTAGCAATCGATGATGTTCCACGTGATGGAAATTGTGGTTTTTACGTCGTTGTGGAGCAACTTGGAATACGCCAACAAGTTTTTGTCGACAACCTCACTCCAGTGGGATATACAAGGAAGCAGATGGGAGAGCAACTCCTTAAGGACAAGGAATTCTATATTGGAATGAATTTGGAAGGTAATCGTAGGGATAAATTGAAACAATTCAACGAAGATCTTGCCCGTATTAATGGCCGAAAGAATATGAAGACAGTTTTTTCCAAGTATTGGATGCGTATGCCATGGTGTGGATATCTAATTGCGGACTCATTCGATTGCATTGTCCATTATTGGTTTGAGGTTAAAAGAAGATTGTCCCCTACATCCCATGGCAAGGTATTCAACCCATTTTCCAGACAACCACTGTAGTGCTTGGATTGAGAAGTATGCGTCCAACATAGAAGATTGGAAGGTTCAACATCCCCTTCCGAGCGGCACGACTGATGTGGAATAAGGTATGTATCTTAGTGTGGATGAATTTTGGGCCTTTTATTGACAATATATCTTGATTAGAGCAAGCTTTTTGGGTGAAATGAAACTTGTACTTGGAACATATTATGGTAAATGCACTTGTTTGGATGTCTGTTCTTATATTCGGTAGCTCCAAAATGCAAATTATATAGCAGTCGGTAGCTCATACGTATTCTGTCAATATAAACGGCTTTAAGGAAAGCATACTCGGTAGACAATGAAAACTACCGAATGTATACTCGGTAGCTCATTGGGTTACCGATTTGTATTGATTTTTGGTACAGGATATTGGTACAGATATTCGGTAAGTATAAGTTAACTACCGAGTACATATTCGGTAGCTCGTTTAGTAACCCGATTTACCGAATGGTGCATCACCCAAAGGGAAATACAACCTTATTTCACTGCAATTCATTGGAAGTTTCATCTTCTCAATCCCTACTTCTAACCAGACCTTCTAACCTCAGAACTCAGTACTCGGAGATATGTCGGAGCATACGTCTTAAGATACATATAATGTTGTGAATGCTTGAATGCGCCTCCATATCGTATGTCCCAAAGTACATTGGTTTGTGCCACCTTGAACCACAAGATAAATAGAAGTTAGTTACAACCTTCAAGATTGTATGAACATTGGAAGTGTAAAAATACTCACTTGGTCTTGGATGGAACGAGAGCCATGAGATCGTCTAACCCATTTTTGAATCCGAATATAATCTTTGAAGATCATCTTTAGGTGGTCGAATGCGTCGCTTAAGTCCCTCCATTTACGGCCTTTTGGATTCCCATCTAATTCAACGTGGATTTCTTTAACAAACCACTTACTTCAATTACCACGGACACCACCACGACCTCGTTTAGAACGCATTATCTTCGGGATTCGTTTAGCAGCTCCACCTCTACCACTTTCATCAGCATCGTCTCTTGATCAGCACTGGTTGAATCCAACGGACGCTTGCTCCTCTCCAATGGCTCACTAGTCTCTCCATACTGCGTAGCATATGCTTCATTATCAAAATTCAAGATAAGTTCACAGGTTTCTGTGATTTTTCTTGTCCTCAAAGGCTCTTTTAGCCTGAGATGTCCCATAATAGAGGTAGTTGCAAACTCAATTCTTCGTTTCTGTATGAAATTCAAATCATAATTCAACACATTTAAACCATAATTTATAATTTAAACCAAAATTTAAGAAAATTTAACAAGAATACGTACCAATCTAGCAACCATAACTTTGGGCAATCCCTTAAGGAGAGACCCGCAGGTAGCTGTGCCGCCACCCTTTGTTGGAGGTAATCTAGTTGATATTGGCTGATTCCCATGTTGACGAATCACAAACACTACACGAATTCCAGTTTTTACCAACAGCAGCATTAGTCACGGTTTGCATTTCAGCAACGCGCATACGCTGTTGGGAAGCTCGTAACGTCTTCAATGGTTACTGAAAATGCGATCTGTTACAGTGCTTCGTGTTTTTGGTGGTGCAATTACCCGCCTACCCTCAATATTTGGGTGCACTTCCTAAGTTAGCCTCGACTTTTCTTTTCCCCGCCCCACTTTTGGGCTGATGAAATTTCAACCCCAGCATCGTAACAGAACCGGATTTTTATTTCAACGGATTAACTTAATACCACAGATCCGAAAATAAGAAAACCCAAAAGAAAATCAAAGAAAAATTATCAAACCATTTATTATTTCTGAATTAGCTCAGCTGTATGTCCAACACCAACAACTTAAGCTGCCACATCCACTCATTTTTCTCCCTGGTTTCTTTTTCTCCACCGGATTCTTTTCTATCACCAGTTTCTTTCCCCGCCGACGTCGATTTTGACGGCCAAATTCGTCGAGCACAGTGAGATTTAGCGTGCGGGAACTTCATCAACATCATTGAATCAATCAAATCTTCTATGAAATATCGATTTGGAAACTGGTTTGAGTTTAGTCGATTTCTTATAGAAGGATTGAAACTGATTTCAAATTTTGGATCTGACGATGCTCTATTGGTTAAGGTATTTCACTTGTATCCCTTTGAATTGGAAATTTACAACATCTATAGTCGAAACCATTGAGTGTCAATGATTAAATTTCTGGTTATGAGTATTGAAGGTCTGAATCTCTCAGATCTGTTTGCTGTTGTAGGATTTTTGCTGATTTGTCTGATTTTTGTGTTTGTTGATTGTCATTAGAAATGTAGATGTGTTTTAAGTTCATGGTAGTCTGTATTTCCATGTGATTGTAGGTGTGGTTAGTTCATATATTGTACTCTGGTTTGATAATGTTACACTGAAGTTTACACATTAGGTTGATGTACTTTGTCTATAGGACATCTTATAGGGCACCAAAGAAATCATACAGAAAATCTAAAACATTACAGCCAACTAGTTATTCATAAGCAAATCCAAAGATAAACAAGCAAAAACATTACAGCCTCCATAGACTTAAAATAACACTCTGAAACCGAAAAATGCTTATTTCCTTGGCCTGATTCGAAATTTATGTCAGAGATCATAGTCAGTGACCGAGCTACATTCTCCACTTCCTTGTCCTGCAATCTACTAATGATATATAGACTAAGGAAAACAACTCTAAGTTCTCGACTGTTCAACCAAGCATCCTTCCAAAGCATATATTTCATTCCTATACCTCCCAATCTATTTGGCCTGCAATGCCTTGTTCTAAAACTTCAACTTCTTTATACCCACACCACCACTAGAATACCTAGACACATCAATAACAATCAAAGAAACTACAACAAAATTTCCTTAGCCTACATTGAAATTTATGTCAGAGATCATAGTCAGTAATTGAGCTACATTCTCCACTTCCCTGTCCTGCAATCTACTAATGCTATATAGACTAAGGGAAACAACTCTAAGTTCTTGACCGTTCAATCAAGAATCCTTCCAAAGCATATATTTCATTCCTATACCTCCCAATCTATTTCGCATGCAAGGCCCTGTTCTAAAACTTCAACTTATTTATACCCACACCACCACCTTCATTCTAACAGGATTATCCTAAGAACAACAGTTGCAGTAATTATCAACAATAATCAGAATTCTCATGATTGGACTATACAGAATTCTCACCACACATCAATTTAACAGTAATTCAAACAAAAATTAAACCATTAATTTTAACTTAATGTATTAAACCCCCAAAATATTTAACTTCAAACATGACCAATAACAGTATCCCAAAATATAAATCCTTAAGCACAAAATAACTTAAAAAAACACAACATTGTTTAGGAATGGAAGAGAGACTGTAAAGCCATAAGAATAGCATACCCAATGTACTGCAGCACCATCATTCCTAAAAGTTTGTTGATCAATTGGGGATCAATAACATGTTGCATGGGCAGGAATCTCCCCACATTCCTTGATCTCCCCTAGATCATCTCTATTTCCTTCATGAATCTGCTCTTTCTTCTTTCTGCAGCTGGCCATCTCCTTCTAGGATTTTCATCTCCCTTCCCATCCACTTGATTGTAGAACTCAACAATTGGACCCATTGGATAGGGGATTTGCATGTATTCCTGGAAATGAGATTTTTGATTTCCATGCTTGCAAGGACCTGTGTAGTACATACCCTTTATCTCCATGTTTGCAAGGACCTTTCTGATCATCATCTTAATCTCTTTAAGAAATTTTGATTTTTAATCTCTTTTCTCTCTAACTCTTGGTTTTCTTCTTCTGACTTTGGGTGAATAAGGCTTAATCACTTACTTTTGCAGGAGTGGTTTCTTTTCACATTCTTCTAGATAATAAAAATTATCTCTAGATAATAAAAATTAAATAGCTTTTAAGACATTCTTCTTTTTCTTCGTTTTCCTATGTCCAAACATTGGTCATAGGTCAGTGAAAGGCCATAGGTCAGTTTTCTTTTCTAGTGTTAAAAACATTTATCAAAATGCACAAATTAGCACAGGGTCCCAGTATATTATTACTGAACCATACATATGCTAAGAGCAACATAGAATAAAACCTCAATTTACAGAACCAAATAGCATAACCATAAAAGCAAAGAAATTTAACACATATATAGATGTCTTTAGGCAGGGCAAACATAGAATAAAAACCCCTTATTAATCACTTCCCTTTCCAGTGCGGTCCCTTGAATCGTCTCCAGCATTCTCCTTAGAATCCTCGCCATCATCCTCCGAGTCAGTCTTTGATACTAGAAAAGTATCATTCGCACCTTTCGCCTCATTCTTCCTGAATATCTCGAGCTTTGCCTGCAAACGTGAAATGAAACGAGCATAACATTCGTCATCAGAGGTTGAGTCACTTGAATATGAATCATCTTCTGCATCCTCCTCTCCTCGCTCTTCAGAACTATCAGAAATATGTTGTACCGCATAGCCTGCTTTACCCATCCTCGCCCTCCTTGCCTTCACCACACATTTCTTCCTACTTTCCTTCTCCCGTACCTCATTGAATTTCTTCCTCTCTTCTGGGGATTTGAATAATGAGTCTATAATGATGAATGGTTCATTAGTTCTTGTAAAAGCACTCTTGCACTTGTACATTTGCTCTTCAACTTTCATTAGTTCTTCTCGAGTCAATTTCCACATGTACTGTAAAAACCTATCCAATCTTTTTGCTCTCTCCTCTAAATTTTTCTTCTCCTCTTCTTCCATTTTTTCCTCTTCTGTCATTGGTTTCTTTCCCTTGTCTTCGCTTGACAGTTTTCTCTTCTTTTCCATTGCCACTATGTCTCTTGCTCTGATTATTTCTTTGTCTAATAGTTCAAAAAAAACAGGAATGTATTTATCCCAGCCCCCCCCACTAACCCCTCAATGTGCAGTTGACAAACTGACTGCATTTAATGGCAGTTACATTATGTTTTGTAACTGCCGGACTAGTTTAAGGTTGAAATAAGGAGACTCTCCATTTTCATCAGTATTAGTATCACTTTCAATATTGAAATCATGGCTGGAGATGATGGAAAAGAAATCAGTGATAAGAGCAATAAAACTGAAGAAGAGATTCTGCCTTCGAGAAACCAATGGTTGCAGATACTTGATATTCTGACTGGCAATCGAATTGGCAATAGAATGGATCATGATAATAACACCACGAACTACGATTGGTACTGGGATCTTATCAAGTATAATCGACGGGTGAAGGTGGAGACCTGGGAGGGCAATATTCCTCCCGGGTTTGGCACCATTGTGCCTTATCAAACTCCATTCTTGACTCGATTTCAGACTCCCAATCAAGGTAATACTTCTTCTTATATCCCATTTAATCGTAGTATTAATGAAGTCGGTAGTGGTAGTGGTAGTGGTGGTAGACGTGTTAATGGTTCTCGGGTTGATGGTGGTAATGGTGGGAATGTTGGTGGTCGAAATGATGCAAATTTTGATCCTTTCATTCCAAGTAATCTTATTGGTGGTGGTAGACGTGTTGATGCTGGTGGTGCTAATGAGGTGGCTGTGAGTGATGATGGGACCTTTATGATTGATGTTGGTGGTAATGGTGATGGATGGGTGTTACAAGCCATTCATCCACGGTGGGGTACATTTAATGTCTTGGAGGGTGTGGCGGTTGTTGGAGACCGATGGGTGGTCACTGGCGGTCATAGGATGGGGTACGTCGGTGTGTTGCAGTCCGCTTCATTTATTAGGAGAATCCATCAACAATTGAATACTCCCCTGGATCCTGAAGCCGCATTTACGTTTCCGGTGATGGAGTGGTTGAGTCCTATGGCAGCTGCATTTGCCCAGGGTGTTGCTGCAATGGACAGGACGCGTCAAGCCGGACGCACTCGACCCTTTCAGGAGGATCAGCCCATGGCCGAAGCACAGCCGGAGGAATCGGGTGTGTCAAGGAAGCGCCAGCGAGAGGAGTAGAGTGTATAGAAAATTTGCTGAAATGGTATTGTTGAAAATTTGGATTTACTTTGTCTTATAAACGGTATTGTTGATAATTGGAACTTTTTCTTGTCAGGGCATTTAGAGTGAATGCTAGGATTTAGAAAGAAAAAAAAACAGATTTTGCAGAATATGGAACTTTTTCTTGTCAGGGCATTTAGAGTGAATGCTAGTGTAGGGGGTAAAAACCCTCGGAACACGTGTCTCGTATCCAGGAAGCCTAACCACACCGAGAAGACTAACAGTGAGATCCCGGACCAAGTGTAAAGAGGTAGAAGTTGCACACAGACGAAGCGAAGACTCGGATGGAAGGAATTCGGACCATGACCAGGGACCGAAGCCCAGGATTTAACCTCGGAGCGACAGCGAATAAACCGCCTTACTCGACAGGAACTGACACCACCACGATTGAGTCGTTTGTCCTTATTAGCTGTAAAACCCAAGCACGGCCTATATAAGGCGAGCTTGGAAAACTTTGTAAGGGTTGGATTCTTTCTGGGTTGAGCCTAAGTAGCAAGAGAGAGATTAGGTTTGTTATCTCCTCTGGTTCCTTAGGGTTATACTCATGTAATCACAACATCGAAATACATAAAAGTCTTCTTATATTTTGCCTTTACCTTACATGTTTAGTCTTTAATTACTGTTCATAGTGCCCTCGGTACTATCCTCGTGGTCTTCGCACCATTGAATCTCTACTGAATACTGTATGTATGAGTAGATCTGATGGATTTGGTACCTTGAGTACCTATGCAGATTTTCTACTCGTACAGTTTGGCGCTAGAAACATGGACTGATTAAAACAACTTAGGGTTTGCCTGTGATTTTTCGGGTTTTCAAATTTTTAGTATGTTTTATAATCTTTTCAACGGATTTTCAAAATCTTGTTTTCCGAAAAGAAGCTCCTATACCTTAAGCATCTAAAGGACCTTAAAGGCTTTGGCATGTTTGAGAGTTTTTTTGAGCACAGCATCAGGGGATAAAATCCTCAAATCAAGAGTTTTCAGAGCCTTAGAATGATGAAATTGATTTCCAGAAGAGAGTTTATATTTGCTTTTTGCAGCATAGAGCCCAGCTTTGCGAAATTCATTTTAGGGTTTTGAAAACTCGTGTTATACATCAAAATCCATTTTAGGGTTTTCAAAACTTGGGTTATCCATCAAAATCCATTCTAGGGTTTTCAAAACTTGGGTTATTCATCAAAATCCATTCTAGGGTTTTCAAACTTCATGCCATATTTGGAAATAAAACTTCATCAAAAGACCCAGATAAAAAGGGATGATTTTGGCTAAAGGACAAAATAAGCAGTTAGGAATAAATCTAAAAAAGGGCAAATATGATTCGTATTTAATTTCGTCTGAAAAATTCGTTGCAGAGTAAACTTACATGGCTGACAAAGTACACTGCGCTAGCCGCCTTGGACCTCACGGGTTTTTTGTTTCTTGTTAGGTACACAGAATGACTTCAAAACCAGACCAGACGCCGAGGCAGCAAGTAGGATCTTCGGGGCAAGCTATCAAAATAAAATCGCCAAGCGAAGTACCAGGGCAATTCGCTCAATGCAATTCAATGATTCATACAAGGGAAAGCGTCAGTTCAAGAAGTAGCAGTTTTGGGGGAAGAATTCACAAAAGAGACAAAGATGGAAAAGAAATTCTGATTATTGCCGAAGCAAGAAAATTCGAGCCATGGCAACTAAAACCAATAACTTATTCAGCAGCAGACCTCCCCGAAGATGGCCCAAGTAATAATCCTCTAGTGATAACAGTAAACATAAATAAAATATCAGTATCAAGAATCCTGGTAGATCCGGGAAGTTCGGTAGATGTGTTATTCGGAATGGCATATAGGGAGTATTTCTCGAACATTCCGCTGATGCCTTCGGATTACACCATCTACGGATTCAACGGAAGAGCATCAAAGCCAAAGGGAGATATCTCACTACCGGTGTACGTGGCCTCAATGGAGCTAAAAACAACATTTTGTGTCCTGGACATAGAGTCTCCATACAGGGCGATCTTGGGACGACCATGGTTGCACGGGGTCTTAGGGGTGCCCTCTACATTGCATCAGAAACTCCGATTTCCAACTCCCGAAGGCATTGATGAGATCAAAGGCGAAAGTTCGGAGTCCAAAACATGTCACGAAAAGGACATCGATCAGAGAAAAAACGCACGGCGGAACCGAAGAGAAAGACACAGACAACAGAAGGAAAAAATGATCCGCGAAGAAATTAACCAAGTAATGCAAGGAAGCAATAAAATCACAAAGGAAGCACCAAAGGATCCCAGTGCCATGAACGACGACACTCCGAACTTTACCCCAACAGAACCCACCGAGGATGTAAATATCGGAACCAATGAAGATCCGAAGATTGTAAAAATCGGAACACTAATGGCAAAGGAACAGCGAGAAGAGTTGGAAGATTTGTTGAAGGAATATGCTGATGTCTTCGCTTGGAAGATGAGCGAGATGCCAGGAATCGATCCTAGCTTGGCTTGTCACCATTTGGATATAAACCCTTCGGTGCGACCATTCAAGCAGAGACCTCGAAAGTTAGCAGACGTATACCAGACGGCGGTCGAGTCAGAGTTAAACAAGATGATTGAAACAGGAATTATCAAATAGATACAATACGCAGATTGGATATCCAACATGGTCATTGTACCAAAGAAAAACAAAGGAGTACGCATATGCATCGACTTCAGCAACTTAAACAAGGCGTGCCCCAAGGATCCCCATCCTCTGCCCAGCATAGACCAAATGGTGGACGCAACTGCCGGACACGAATTGCTAAGCTTCATGGACGGCTATTCTGGTTACAACCAGATTCCTTTGGCGGAGGAAGACCAGAAACA
The DNA here is from genome assembly GCA_023529015.1 of Papaver nudicaule. Lineage (NCBI taxonomy): Eukaryota > Viridiplantae > Streptophyta > Magnoliopsida > Ranunculales > Papaveraceae > Papaver > Papaver nudicaule. The sequence goes on along the minus strand of JAJJMA010213228.1, from coordinate 6,244 downwards.
CACGGCGTTCTTAACATCCAACGGGCTATATTGCTACACCAGAATGCCATTCGGGTTAAAGAACACCGGTGCTACTTATCAAAAAGCTATGGAAAATATCTTTCGCCCTTGGCTAAAAAAGACCGTCGAAGCTTACGTGGACGACATGCTTGTCAAAAGCAAAAAAGCTGACACCCACGTTAAAGACCTTCGAGAAATACTGGAAAAGATGCGACAGATTAACATGAAGATAAACCCAGCAAAGTGTATCTTCGGAGTAACCTCTGGAAAATTTTTGGGATACATAGTTACAAAAACGGGCATCGAAGCAGACCCGCTAAAGGTACAAGCAATCCGAGAAATGCCATCGCCAACAACCGTAAAAGAAGTGCAAGCTCTAAATGGGAGATTGGCTGCTCTTAGCAGATTTATCCCACGGTCCTCGGATCGGTGTAAAGACTTTTTTAGCATTCTGAAAAAGGGAGAGCAATTTGTGTGGACAGATGAAAGGGAGGCCGCTTTTCAGGGGATCAAAACTTACTTGGCAAGCTTGCCAGCCCTGCAGCGCCCAGAAAAAGACGAGAACTTGAAATTATACATAGCCGCGAACAAACACGCCATCAGTGCAGTACTAGTAACAACAAAAGAAGAGGAGAGGCCAGTATACTACATTAGTAGGACCCTTTTTCCAGCAGAAAAGAATTACACCAAGTTGGAGCAGCTAATCCTTGCGCTAGTAGTCGCAACGCAAAAACTTCGGACTTACTTCCAGGCACATAAAGTAATCGTGCTGACGAAAACACCAATCGAGTCCATTCTAAAAAATCTCCAGGCAGCGGGAAGAATTGCAAGATGGAACGCTCAAATCGGACAATACGACGTGCAGTATGAAATCAGAAC
>JAJJMA010213210.1:0-14219 GCA_023529015.1 Papaver nudicaule | reverse complement strand
CAAGTCAGAAAGTGGGATACAGCTGTTTAGCACCAGTCAAACCTAGGGTTTCTCTGAGAATGCGGTCAAACAGTCTGAGACCCACAAGAATGAGAATATTCTCTGGAAGGTCCCATTGGGGACTGGCCTAAGAGAATACTCTCCGAGAAGACACGGTACGAGAAGGACTAAAGGAGTCATATTATGGAAGGTGCATTGCAAGGGACATTCTGGGAGATGGCGTACTAGAAGACCGGATGCCAGAGACTGTACGATGTCTCTGGAAGGCTCAAACATACCTCTGGAGGGTATCTCAGAGACGGACGTCCAGAGAGGAAGACTCCCAGAAGGGATTGCGTATCTCGAGGAATAAATAGAAATAGTTTAGTTTCCATAGCCCTTGTAACACTGGAATATGTACTCCCTTACCTTCTTGTCTATAAATACCCAGCTCTTGAGAGTTAGAAGTTAAGTTAGAACTCACAAGGGAAACCCTAGGAGACCGGATACGACATCCTACAACTAGGTTTGTGACTTGTGAAGTGAGAACTTGAAGAAGACTTGAAGACTCAAGTAGTAGATCAAGACTTGAAGACTTGGATAGTAGATCAAGACTTGAAGACTTGGATAGTATATCAAGATTTGAAGAAACCTTGAAGACTATTTAGATAATTGTGAAGGTAGCTTAGCCTTGTAACCACACTCATGATTAATGAAATACCAAGGATGTAAGCCTCCACCGTGACGAAGAACCTTGTTAAAAAACATGCTTGTGTCTCGATTCTTTTACTTTCTTTCATTTACTTTATGCTAGATAATTTTAGATTCTTGATTTTAACTTAGATGTGTTTATGCTTAAGTGTTCTTGAGTAGATCTTCATCTAAGACCGTTGGGCGTGATCTCAGAGATTCTTAGACTCACATTTTGGCGCTAGAAACAGGGACTAGGTAAAGGATTTATCCTTCCTGGTCTATTTCTAAGGTTTTTTATTTGTCTCTTAACCAGATCTTTGCTCTGAGGAAGAAAAGCTCCTGGATCTCAGAGATCTCTCAGGAAAGCTCAGTATTTTTAGCAAAGATGAGACCTTTTATGCTTTTAAGTGTTAAAAGTTACTTCTTTATGAATTGTTTGTGAAAAATCCTTGATTTTCTTTACAAAAACTTGATTTTTTGCAAAACCCTAGCTTTTATCTTCATAAAGGTTAGAATTGTGAACCCAGATTTTGTTTTTCAAAGGATAAACAAAACTCATGTTGTTGATTTCTTCCAACAACACATACTTTTGAAAATGGAATCTTCCCAGAGCTGGTTTTTTCTTCAAAAAACTCCATTAATGGGAAAAAGGGGTCCTCAGAGAAAAGTACTGACACCACTGTCCTTGCTGACTTCACTCTCAGACAAAAACTGACGACCCAGAAAACCTTTTCACCAGCTTTAACTTTTTCAATAACCTTGTCCTTTTCCAAAAATGGTTTTAAGATATTTTGAAAAGGCTTACGGATATTTTGAATATCTGGAGTTATCAGGTTTCAACTAGCACTTGTCGAGTCATACTCTGACAAGAAGGTTAGACCATGACTCTTATTTTTTAGGGGGCACCACATACTCTGGGAGAGCCTCCGAGGAGGATATCCATAAGTGGTCCCTATACTCTGCGAGAACCACATACTTTGGGAGAGCCTCCGAGGAGGATAACCAGAAGTAGATTGCGGAACATGGATCTTGAAGTCCCAGAGGATACTCCCGCCTCTGGTGAAAGCGCACCTCAAGGATTTGCTGCAAGGGTGCCTCAGAGCACCAGTAATGGGGTTCTGGGGAAGACCATCCACACTGCAGGGAAAATACCTGGGGCACAAGGTTAGAAGGGTACTGCCAGTGGCGTCCCTGGGAAAACCAAACCTTTGACAGAGGTTTATCACGCCAAGCCCCCTCGGGAAAAAACCTGCCTCTAAGGCATCGGTTATTCGGAGGGCGGAAGTTGACCCTCAGAGAGTAGAAGAGGACTTGGGTCTGCACACGACAGACACATACAGTTCTACTGAGGAATCTCTAAAGGGAAACGTTCAAATCATCGACGCTCTAAACGAACTTCCCAGAGGGAAGGTCCCAGAGAAAGATCGAGAAGATACCTCCGAGAGGGGTGAACCCTCCAGGAAGGTTACAGTAGTCCCAGAGGATCTGGACTCTACACAGCTAGAGTCCAGAACTGGAGACCTAATCCGTAGGGCGGATTAGATGAGTATGATATGCGAACAAGATCATACGACATGGACTCCCAGAGCCAGGCTCCTCACAGCAGGAGTCCCCAGGGCTCGAGCTGGAGTCCATACTAGAAGACCTAATCCGTAGGGCGGATTAGAAGAGTATGATATGTGAACATATCATACGACATGGACTCCCAGAGCCAGGATCCTCATAGCAGGAGTCCCCAGGGCTCGAGCTGGAGTCCATACTAGAAGACCTAATCCGTAGGACGGATTAGATGAGTATGATCTGTGAACAGATCATACGACATGGACTCCCCAGAGGGCGAGTCCCAGAAACTCTGATCTGGACAACAGATCAGAGGATCTGGACTCTTCACAGCTAGAGTCCAGAGCTGAAGACCTAATCCGTAGGGCGGATTAGATGAGTATGATATGTGAATATCTCATACGACATGGACTCCCAGAGCCAGGATCCTCACATCAGGAGTCCACAGGGATCGAGCTGGAGTCCATACTAGAAGACCTAATCCGTAGGGAGGATTAGATGAGTATGATCTGTGAACAGATCATACGACATGGACTCCCCAGAGGGTGAGTCCCAGAAACTCTGATCTGGACAATAAATCAGAGGATCTGGACTCTACACAGCTAGAGTCCAGAGCTGAAGACCTAATCCGTAGGGCGGATTAGATGAGTATGATATGTGAACATATCATACAACATGGACTCCCAGAGCCAGGATCCTCACAGCAGGAGTCCCCATGGCTCGAGTTGGAGTCCATACTAGAAGACCTAATCCGTAGGACGGATTAAATGAGTATGATCTGTGAACAGACCATACGACATGGACTCCCCAGAGGGTGAGTCCCAGAAACTCTGATCTGGACAACAGATCAGAGGATCTGGACTCTACACAGTTGGACAACCAAAAACCTTAATAGAATCATAGTTAGCAGGTTTTCCAGTCCACACCTCAATAGGTGTCTTTAACTCAATAGCAGTCGATGGTGACCTGTTAATTAGATAGCACGCCGTACTTACTGCCTCAGCCCAAAATTCTTTACCCAACTTAGCATTGGATAACATGCACCGTGCTCTCTCCATAAGGGTACGATTCATTCGCTCCGCTACCCCATTTTGTTGAGGTGTTCTTCTCACTGTCCAGTGTCTGACTATGCCTGCACTCTGACAATACTCCTTCAATGGGTCGTTCTTGTATTCCCCACCATTATCCGACCTAAGTCGCTTTACCTTCTTGCCAGTCTGGGTCTCTATCATAGTCTTCCACACTTTAAACTTCTCGATAACTTCATCCTTCGACTTCATAGCATACAACCACACTCTCCTTGAGAAATCATCGATAAAAGTGACGAAGTACCTCCTTCCTTCTTTGGATATCTCCCTAGAAGGACTCCATACATCAGTATGAACATACTCCAGTATACCTTTAGTATAATGGATTGCCTTACCAAACTTCACCCTATGCTGTTTTCAATAAACACAATGTTCACAGAACTCAAGTTTGGCCTTCTTCAACTTGTGAAGCACACCTTGCTTGCACAAGACCTCTAGTCCTTTCTCACTGATATGCCCCAGTCGCATGTACCAGAGTCTTGAAATACTAGAGTCTCCATTATTCTCAATTCATGCATAAGCTCCACCCACCACTGTATCACCACACAAGAGATACAAATTTCTTTGTCTCTTAGCTTGAATCACCATCTTCGAGAGTCTGACTTCATCACCTTTGTGAATCCACCTTCCATTACAATCTTGTAACCTTTGGATTCCAAAGTACCCAACGATATCAAATTCTTCTTCAACTCTGGAATATGCCTCACCTCAGACAAGGTATGTACCTTTCCTTCATGATTCTTGATTCGTATTGTTCCTATCCCAACTACACCACAAGCGTAATTATTACCTAGTAGTACAGTACCACCTCCTATAGATTCATAAGAAGTGAAACAGTCCCTGTGAGGACTCATATGATATGAACAAGCTGAATCAAATATCCACACGTCACTATGCTCACTACATGTGATTGTTAGCACATTTCCAGTATCATAACTGTCTTCAGCTATTGCTGCTTGCGAACTTGAATCACGGTTCTCCTTAGCCTTAAGCTTTGGACAATCTTTCTTCCAGTGTCCAGGTTTGTGACACCAATGACAATCAGACTTCCCTATGGTTTTTCCCTTATACTTGGTCTTCTTATAACCATGTCTCTTTCCATTGTTTACATACAATCCAACCGCTTGATCACTTTCTATAGCATCCTTCTTACGAAACTCATCACTTAACAAGACAGCAATTATGTCGTCTAACTTGATAGTATCTTTCGATGCCAATGTACTTTGAATTAACGTATCATATGTAGCAGGAAACGAACACAGTAGTGTCATAGCTTGGTCTTCGTCTTTAACAACTTCTCCTACATTGGTTAAATCAGTCATCAACTTATTAAAGTTGTTGATATGTTTGTTAATAGACGTACCTTCCTTGAATCGAAAACGATACATCTGTTTCTTTCGAAACAACCTACTTGTGAGAGACTTCGTCATGTACAAACTTTCCAACTTTGTCCACAAAGACTTTGCAGACTTCTCAGACATAACATTGTACGTGACCTCCTTGGACAAACAGGAACGAATTGCAGCACAAGCCTGCAAATCATATTCTTCCCATTCATCATCATCCATATCCTTTGGCCTAACGTCCTTCAAAGCTTTATGCAAACCTTGCTGGATCAATGCATCTTTTACTTGCACTTGCCAAAGACCAAAATCTGTTCTTCCATTAAACTTATCCACATCAACCCTAATAGTTGCATACTTTGGTGTTGGTACCTTCGCTGGCTTCACCGGAATATTACCTTCCCCTTCTCCCATCTCTCACAGCACCACTTCTTTGATCTCAGAGTTAACAGAACAAGGCTCTGATACCAATTGTAGCAATCAATACCAGTCCTGTTTAGCTCTAGACACACGCAAGCGCACACACGGACGAGTATAAGCAAGCACACACAACAACCACAGAAGAATAAAGAAGAAGCAAACGACAACACAGAGCTTTATAGTGGTTCGGCAACGCCTACTCCACTTAACGATGATGAACCTTTCACTATGGAAATCTGAAGAACAATTACAAGAACCACACAGTTTAGTCCCTTGCTGTTTTCTCTAGTCTCACAACCCTTACAAGAACAAGTCTCAACGTTGTGTAAGCTTGCGACTAGAAGAAAACCTATATGTCTCTCCACCTCTATGTCTGTGTATAAGACTCAATAGACTACCACCTATTTATAACCTTCAATACTTGGATGTCAAGTAATACTCGATGTCCAAATCCTAGACGGTTTCCTAACTTCACAATTTCCTTATTCTAACCCAAGTCGGTTTACTTGGTTACCTAGAATAGGACTCTTGCAAGCTTCCTTGTAATAGTGAAAGACTTGCTCAACAAATATTACAAGAGTAACTACGTAGGAGTGCCCAGCATTATCCAAATTTATGTTATTTAGAAGGTCATCAAGCCATAAGTTTAAGCTTGGGTTTTCCTATTTCGGATGGTGGCGAACTCAGAAATCTGGTTAATTAAGTGAAAGTGGCATGCATCCTAGCAACATTCAAAAATTATCCACAATGGAAATCAAATGTGCAAACCAACCTAATATTGTCTATCGTTTGAAGAGTCCAGATGTGGCTTAATTGATAAAGTTACACAGTGCTACAAAGAAGCTAGCTCTGTCACAACACATACGAAAATTTAAATATTTTATTATTACATACTATCCAATTTACACCGTCAAGATTTTTCAAGAGGAAAATTTTACACCTTATAGATCACTTTGTCCCGGATGATTTCTTATAATAGCGCTATAAGTATCCGACCGACCCGGGAATATCGAATTACGAAATGTTGCAGACTTGCAGCAGCTTAATTAGCTGCACTTGCATTTTTCTCTGTGATGTGTTTTGAAACCCCTCGAGCTAAGTCAATACATGCATTAAGGACGATGTGAAGATTATTAGAAACACTAGTAGGCAAGTCATCATTGACTTCGTACTTAGTTACTGTCTTGATGACGCAAGAATTAGCTTCCTTTGCTAGTATTTCGAAGCTCAACATACAAAATGTGCATCCCATTTCCAGATATCCACCTTCAATCGTTTGTATCTCCTTAAGACGCTTTTGGTGATCCACAGTCACAATCTTCTCCCTGTACATCGGTATATTATATCTTGCTCCCATACAGTCATGACAGTAGTTTACAACTGGATGTTTACAATATCTAACCAACTGAACGAAGGAAGATATTTATACAAAAATTATAATATGATGATGTTGGAATAATTTCAAATTTACATACCTGGAAGGAAGACAACACGAAAAATAGTACCTACGCTACAGCCATCACCTTCCAAGATATCCTTGCTTTTGAGAATACTGGGAAGTAATTGAACGGCTGAAGTACGCAAGTTAGAAGAGCTATAGATTGCCCAGACATCATCTGCAGAAGCCTTTACCTCGAACTCGTTTGTAAACTCGTATCTCATTTTCTATAATGAAATCTTAGCTAGATACTGATTACAGGCTTATTTGTTAATGAGTTGCTCATTACCTCATATATGTATTTATAATATGCACAACTGTGTTTCCCTATTGAAGTCTCACGCACGGCCTCTTGCACTCAAACAACCTTGGGCCGTATCCATCCGGCTACGATCTAAGAAAGTCAATTATCCCCACTTGTTTACACAACATGTCATCTATAAAACGTCATCTCTACACGTCTGAAATTTGGTACTCTGTAAACTACTACGTAGCCCATTTATTTAACAAACCAATCAAGGTGCAAATGTTTGTCTAATTCTCCATTTGAATTAGTCCTAACGAATTTGTCTCATACTATCGTCATGAAGAAAAAAAATATATTTCGTTCTTAATTATCTTCGACATTTGTTGGGGTTTGTTGAGCTGATTTCACACGAAATTTGGCTCATCAAGTATGGATAGCATTACCCTTTCAGTAGATTGAAGGTCATTATAGGAGACGTATGAACATGAACAGATATATAAATAAGAGGCAAGACATACGGCTCACCCTAAAAGCCTCAACTATTGCAATTCTTGACCCAGGTATATTATATAAGATATGTATAGGAGATGCATGAACATAAAAATAAAAAATAAAAATTACAAGTTGCCAACCTCAATCTAAGCCTCAATTAGTGCAATTCTTGACCCAAGTATCACTACAAGAAAAATGGGCATTGACAACGGATATATGACAACGTTTTGCAAAACGTTGCAGAGAAGAGGGCCTTTGACAACGTTTTCTCCCTAAAAACGTTGTCGAATGCTATGGCCTTCCGACAACAGTTATATTTGACAACGTTTTTTTGAGAAACGTTGTTATTTGTCCTCTTTCACAACGGTTAGTGAGTATTGTTAAATGAAATTTTGTATTTTTTAACCATTTAAAAGGAAATTCTAGTTTATTTTACAATCTAAAAGAGAAAGTTATTAGGATTAAAAACATAGCTAGTAAAAAAGTTGAGTTGTCAGATGAATCGCAAAAAAATTCATAGTCTTTTGTCAAAAGCTTCGTCCACGCTGAATAGAATCTTAATTCAGTTTTGATTTTGAATAATAGTTTGTACGTGTGTCTAAACAACAACTAACAATAATAGTTTTGGTTCTTCACCCGATAACATATTCAATTGAAGTTTGAGCCCTTTTTAGTAAGCAGGACTTGATATTCTAAACGAATTCAGATTCCTCGGTGAACTATTAACAAGGTTTACCTCAGAACATCTTCTGCGAGCGCATCAAAGACTACACCAGGATTTTTCGAGAGTTATAAGAATGGTTCTTTACCGGAAATCATACTTAATAAGTTTGAGTCTTAATTTGTATGCACAATTTGATGTTCTAATCGAATTCAGATTCCTCGGTGAACTATTGACAAGGTTTACTTTAAAATAACTTCGGCGAGCATGTCAAAGACCTCACGAGGATTTTGGTGACTTATAAGATTGGTACTTCACCCGAAATCATATTCAATTGAAGTTTGAGTCATTTTAGTAAGCAAAGTTTGATGTTTTAACCAGATTCAGATTCCTCGGTGTACTACTAACAAGGTTTACCTTAGAAAATCTTTGGCGAACGCGTCTAAGACTTCACGAGGATTTTAAAAATTTATAAAAATTGGTTCTTTACCCGATATCATATTCAATGGAAATTTGAGTCAGATTTAGTAAGCAGGATTTGATGTTCTAACCGAATTCAAATCCTAGGTGAACTATTATCAAGGTTTAGTATAGAACATCTTCGGCGGGTGCCTCGAAGACCTCACGAGGATTTTTCGGGACTTGGATCGGTACTTTACCCGAAAGTAAATTCAATTGAAGTTTGAGTCCTATTTAATAAGCAAAATTTGATGTTCTAACCGAATTCAGATTCCTCGGTTTACTACTAACAAGGTTTGCCTTAAAACATCTTCGACGAGCGTGTCGAAGACCTCACGAGGATTTTTCGACACTTATAAGAATGGATCTTTACCCGAAAAACCAATGTCCAATACTATGGTCTCCTAACAACGTTTTTAAAAGGTAACTTATTTTCACAACGTTTAGAAACGTTGTCATCCCCACATTTTCACAACGTTTAGAAACGTTGTCATCTCTTATTCTTTCAAGCGGGCCCTATGTGTTACTCATTCAGCGAAGAACGCAAGCGGGCTCTAGGTATTACATCTTCTGCGAAGAGCAAAAATGATCTTGTTCGTTATGCGCCGATTTCTGAATCTCAAATGTCAGAAGCTTGTTCGTTATGAGTCGATTCTTGAAAACTCGATCTTTTTTATTTACTAATCCTCATTTTTAGTTTTCGTCGAAATTTCACCTTCGAACGAGTGGTCAATATATAATATTACAACCTAATAAAAAACCAGATTGTCTTAATTAAGTTCGATGTATAATAAGGGACCAATTTTGAAGTCATGGAGATTATGAATCAAAGTATTTAAGTCGCAATTGTAGCTTTGGGTTCTTGGTGTTGATTTTTATATGCTTTTCCATTGGCCAAGTTATTATCATACAATATATATCAAGTTTAGTTACAATCAAGTGATGAAAATAATTTTGGGGTCTCTCAAGGGTGTAATCAAGTACGAAAATAAATTGTGGATTTATTTTTTGTAACTTCGCGAAAATGTTTTTTGATTTAGTTTATTTTGAAATAAATCAAGTAAAAATGGTTATTATTATTAATTTTTTTTTTAAATATACCAATCAATATTAATCAAGTACGAGAATAAATTGTGGATTTATTTTTTGTAACTTCGCGAAAATGTTTTTTTATTTAATTTATTTTGAAATAAATCAAGTAAAAATGGTTATTATTAGTAATTTTTTTTCTTAAATATACCAATCAATATTAATAAAAATCCCTTTCAAGAAAAAATTAAAAAATATATATATGTACTAAGAAATAAAGATAGTGTTAGAAATTAATTTTTATAAAGGATAACCCACATACATCAGAGGTATTGAGAAGTTTCAATGGTTCCAAGATAAACGGCTAAGATTATCAAAACTGTAAAATCTCAATCTTATGTTATTTTCATCTACACGTGTAGGTGTTTCTGTCACTATGCATCAAAAGCTTGATATCCTAGGCGCACATCCAAAAATCCTGAAAACCCTATAATGTTAACACTCCTCACTTCCCAAATTTCCCCAGATCTGACGCCTCCCTCTTCCTCTTTGCCTAACAATTGTTTTTCTCCCAAGTCCTAACAGCACAAAAGCCTCTAGAAGCTCTCAATTCATTAGATCTTCGTTGATGTTAAGATTTATAATTGGGAAGATCTAATGAATTGAGATATGTAGTAGTTGTTTTGGATGCGAAAGTGAAGAGGGTCGTTAATGGCGAAATAAGAAATGAATATCTGTAGTACTTGTACTCGATGATGGGTTGGATTGGAAACAGGTTGGTTATTACTATTGGTTGGAGTATTCACTAACCGAATTCAGATTCCTCGGTCAATGTTTCTCTTAGAACATCTTCAGCAAGTGGTTGAAGACCTTAAAGGATTTTTCGAGACTTATAAGATTGGTTGTTTACCCAAAAACATATCAATATGTTTGAGTCCTATTTTGTAAGAAGATTTTGATGTTCTAATCGAATTGCGATTCTACGTTGAACTACTAATAAAGTTTACCTAAGAGCATCTTCGATGAACGCGTCAAAGATCTCACGGGGATTTTTGGAGACTTGGAAGATCGTTATTTTTATTTTTATCTGAAATGTATTCAATTGAAATTTTAGTTCCATTTTATAAGTATAATAAATTGATGTTCTAACCGAATTCAGATTAAAAACCATTGTGGAGATGTGGGCTTTCGACAATAATTTCGATTAAAAACCTTGTTGAATGCCAGGCCCACGAACCAACAGTTCATGAGATGAAAGACACACACGCGAAAAACACGCGTAACTGATCACAGCCCTTGATCTCGCTAAGAATTACCAACAAAACCCTAATCGTATACACTAGATTCATTTCTTCTGCCGCCCTCGCTCTCTCCTCTTCCTCTCTTTTCTCCTTCACCATGTTTACTACTCAGACTCATGACGGCAAATGAATCCTTGCCCCTCCGAAACTCTGCAAGAACCTAGTAGAACATCTCATGAAGAAGAGCGATTTGTGTTATTTGTCCTTCTCACGATTCTTTGGAGAAATGGGTGATTTTCTATAGTTGATTTTACAAATTTTAGTTGATTTTGTCTTATTGTTTTGATTTTCGCTGATTGATTTGATTTAATTTAATGGGTTTTTATTTAAATAGTTTTTGGTCCAAAAATTAAGAGAAATTTGAGTACAGAACTTGTTAAAGCACTTTGGTATAATTGTTTGGCCTGAATCTTATGTGGTTGAAGTCCAATTCCAGATTATGAACATGACAAATGAAGAATTTTGAGTTTTAAGTGAAATTGGGGTTATTTCTTGAATGTGGAATTTGTTAGGGATTTTGATTTGTTTATATTTGTTGCCACAACTCTATGCCAAGAATCAACACTGGTGGATCTGAATCAATTCAAGTTGTTCTTTGTGATTTCAATAATATAGAGGATGTTACAAATTTTTCCCAATTTTTTTTTCTCATCAGTTTTTACTTTTTCTAATTTGTGTATGTAGATAGAGACACTTTGGTGTCTGCTACTATAAATCATAATGTACTTCTGGAATCTGATTACCTCTTCTGAATAATTAGTTTTCATCCACACATCTCCCTTATAAAAAGGCATTCTGTTCCATTTCGTCTGTACATTGATCCTCTTGTTTATTTTAAAGTTCGTTTCATGTTTAGTTCACTCACACTATCTTTGTTTCGTTCTTGCAGGTAAAATTGGAAGTTAGAATAGATACATATATATATATATATGATGTACTCTGCTTATTAGGTTAGTACTACCTCTGCACAATATATATGTACTATGTTTGAGTATTGCCTATCAATTGCTTATATGTCACTTCTCTTGCAGGAATGCCAATTTTATATTAGCTTGAGTGTTTTATGTATGCCATTTGTTGGAATTTGTTCTGATCCTAGACTAAGGATCTGCCATCGCAATTGAGATGCTTCTGAACATTACTCCTGTGACTATATCAACTTAATTGCGCTGGCGAGATTTGTTGTGGTATCCATTGCTGGAAGTTTTGTTGCTCTTGAATCCTTTTTCCATCACCAAGTCTAATTTATTGTTAACTGTATTTGGTAGTTGAAAACTCTACAAGACCTCCTGTTAGAGTATTGTAATATGGCTATCAGTTGCGAAAATTGATGGAAATGAAGCATGCATGTTTAGTTTTGGGAAAAGCACAAGAAATCTACATGTTGACTGGAAGGAGAGAACTTGTCAATGGAAGAGGGCTGGAGGGATATGAAGCTAGGGCTGCTGGCTAAGATACGGATGAGAAGATTGATACCACAAGGTATTTGCATTTTCTTTTTTTAATGTGATTCAGTATGTTTATGTGCATCAAGGCTTATTTTCACTGACACTGGAAGTAGCAATGGCAACAGCATCAATGGGAACTCAATGGGAACTCTACGAAATAAAACTTGTCCACCTCACCAATAGTAAGTTTATTGAATTTTTGAAACTCTGTTCTTTGATGATGATTGGTTCACTGTATCTTGATTGAATTTGATGTTTGATAAATAAGGTCTGTTGCTGGAGAAAGAATGGTGAAGAAGTTGAGATTATCGAAGCGTTCACTATGCCTGAAGAAACAGAACGACGCCGACTGTATCTGATGCTTGCTGAAGGATGGCTGCTGTAAGAGTGGATTAGGTTCATCTTACTGATGCAAATATATTTTTATGATCTTTGTATTATGGAATGTTGTTTTAGTGAAAAAATGCGATACTGTATAATCCAACTTTTATATGAATAAAAATAAAATTTTGCATTACGGAATTCGTTAATTATATTTTTTTTTGAATTTTGTAAATGTTTCGACAACGTTTTGTTCCTGATGTAGTTTTGTAACCACAATGGTCAACAACCGTTGTCACTGTCCATGTATGACAACGTTTCCTGCAATGGTCACCAACCGTTGTGGAAGTAGTGGGCCTTTCACAACACGCAGCAAGACAACGTACGAAAAACCGTTGTCGTTCCAAGTTGACAACGGTTTCTCAGCGTTGTCATTGGATCTTTTTCTTGTAGTGTATATTGTATAAGAAATGTATAGTGGATGTATGAACATCATAAAAGAAATAATTATGCAACTTGCCAATTCTTGACCCAAGTTTATTGTATTAGAGAAGCACATAAGATCATTGAACATAAAAAATTACAAGTTGCCAACTTCACTCTAAACCTCAATTATTACAATTCTTGACCCAAGGTAGTTGCCAACCAACATTCAATTAAGCCTCAAGTTGAAATTCTTGACTCAAGTTTTCATTTTATATAAGGAATGAAGATCAGACAAACACTGGACACAAACTGACTATCAGGAGTAACCCCAAAGGTTAGATATATAGAAAGCAGAGGAGATACACGCTGCAAGGGATATATATGGCTACTCATGGTGAAGTATTATTTGACCATGTAATTCAACTGTACTTATTCCTTCTTCATTAATGATATATCGGGTCGCCGAAGTTAATAATACATACATACCGCAAAACTTTGAATCCAAAATTGCCATTTGATTATTAAAACGATGATACCGATATGTTTGCTGATTTATGGTTCATATTTTTTTCTTGTTTCATGTCCAGGTTCTGGTCGAAGAGAATTCGCATACGAGAACAGTAATCCTAAATAAGGCTCACAAGTTAAATGCACTATCACCAGAAATGGTAAATTTTATGTTTGGATGAAGTATATTATATCGGATGAATTTACATTTATTGACTTTTGCGGTATTGTTAGATATATCGACTACACGAAGTTTACATAGCCTTCCAGAAGGATCCTGAAGTCAAGTTGGTGATCCTTAGGGTACGTATTTTGGTACCTCCATCTTTTCGAAACCAAATTTAGCTTTGGGTACAGTATCTAAACCCAATGTTGACTGTTGGCCACCAGATGTGTTTTTAGTTTTGATTTTGGTTTAATAAGTACGTTTTCTTGTTTTGAAAAAAATATACATACGGAAACCAGTTAACTTCAGGATTTCTTGTTTGGGAGTGTCACCAAAATTCATGAATATTTGATACGTATAGCTAAATGGGTTTCAGGGAAAAGGAAAAGCTTTTTGTGCGGGTGGGGATCTTGCAGAACAATTCAATATTAACACTAAAGGTAATAATTTTTTTCTTTTTGATCGGTCAGCAGAAAAATTCATTGAAAAGAGGTACTTAAGGGGTAAAGCTATATTCATATTATGCAATTTTTGGTTGAAGTCATTCTATCATTTCGGTAAAGCTATATTCATTTTGATAGGACTATGTTTTAAAAATTGAAATTCATTTGTTACCCACCAGGTAATTGGAGATTAGGTGC